>JANHFX010020128.1:0-13241 GCA_027560015.1 Chloroceryle amazona
CAAAAAGAAACAAAAACCAAAAACCAAACCAAACCAAACCACACCACAACAACAACAACAAAAACAAAAAAAAGAAAGATACACAGCTTCCAGCACAAAACAGAAAGGCTGGAGTCTCTAACACCTTCATGGTTAGCATTGCAAAGTAATGTCAACTTGCCTTTGGTGTCTTCACTCAGCATAGGAGTGCCTAACTATTCAAAAGAACCTGGTGTGAAAGAAGATCACTACCATCATCCCTGCTATATTAATGGAGATCTAAGGTTTTGGGGAAGAAGAGTTTCTGGGAGAGATAACTACTTGCAGTTATCTACAAGTACTACCTGCAGCAGAGTAACGACACTCCAGAGTCTCACTGCAGATAAGCACTCTGAAAATTAACAATTATAAAAGCAGGGAAAGAAAATCCTCCACGTGTTTCACAAAATATAGTTCATCAAATTATTAATTTATTCTGACAACTTCAGATTAATTTAAATTATGTTTAATATTCCAGAGTATTCTAATGCTGAAAAGTACTAATGCCTGCCATAAGCTGTCTGGAATCCCCAAAACCAGAATCAGTCTTCATTAAAATAGACAGACTTGCAAAACACATATAGCATTAGAAAGAATAGAAGAAAAAAAAAAAAAAAGGCAATCTAGCCCCTTTGTTTAGGCCAAAGCCAGCAGCAAACAAGGGAACTATGTAACACTGTAGTTTCACTATAAGAGCCAAAAGCAAGCTGAGACTAACAGAATTTTCAAAGATAATGAAAGAAGAATGAAGCAGGCTTTATTTGAACCTAGTTCATGGATGCTTTCTGAAGAAAGAGCAAGCTTTTGTGCTAAATATTTATTTATCTTACGGGAAAAACCACTGCTTCTAATTTTTGCTTATGAATAATAAAAAAATAACATCACAAATTAACCCCCAACTTTTCATCCATGGCTTAGAATCTGAATGGAATCACGCTAAGTGTCCCAAACTTCTCTTCCAGGTAGGCAAAAGGAAAAATGTACGTTAATAAATGCACTATGAAGTGTTTAAAAACTGAGTAATTTCAGTGTTCCTTGCAGGACCTGAACTTGCAGTCATTTTTCACTTAAGAAACTACCACTGCAGTATCTGAGCTTTGTTTACATTTTTCTAATTATAAACATATTACAAATACATATGTATTCACAATAATATTTCAATATCTATAAATAGGAACTACATAAAAATATCAGCTTTAAAATAGCACTTTCCATGGCCAAGATACATGACTCAATCCCGAAAGCATAAGCCCCACCATTCCCCTCAGCAATAAATTAATATACATGCATATAACTTCTTGCTGGAAAACAAAAGCATTGCACAACTACCTGGGACAATGCAGCTAGTTCAGAGTGATTAGATGAGACTAACAGCTCACCAATGATATCTATAACATTTTCTTCCAGCTCTTCAAAGAGCACGGTACTTTATGCACCAGAGATGGTGCTGCATTCACAAAGAGAAGACAGGTTGTGTATACTTATAAACTGCGGAGTACACTTTAAATAAATTAATCTTACAGCCACAAAACTGCAAAGACCAAATCTATCCTTTGGTGATGTAATAAAATGCAACATGATCTTTACGGATGTGACCACATCGCTGTTCATTCACTCTGCTGCTGATTTTTGCTCACTTATCTGCATGGTGGTCTGAGCCCCTATGCTCAGACCGGCTCCCACCCCTTTTCCTCCCTCCTACAAGCTCTGTCAGGCTCCTTCCCTCTTATCATCCTACTATTTCACTCCTCGCAGAGAGTAGACTATTTCTGGTACCCCCTCATTTCTGAATGCTATTCAACTAACAGCTTTTTAAAAATGTAATTTAGAAACAAACACCCCCCAACCCAACCAAAAGAAAACCCAAACCACCTCCTTCACTCCTCCAATTCTTCTATTTTCAAGTAAGGGGTTATCTTATGAAAGCTCAGCAGCAAAGCACAGGGGAGTAGGTTTCAAAAGAAAAATACTTCCTTCCATGAAACTAGATTTTCTTCTTTCTTTATATGAGTAACTTCACTTATAGACAACAAACCATTGTGAATCTAAAAAACCAGAAATACAAAACCATAACTATCATACTACAAACTCAGTCTTCCATATTCAGAACTTTACTTCCATAATGAAATCATACAAACGATCAAAATTGTTTGTCTATGGCATATAAAAACTAGTTAATATTCCAGTGACAGTATAAGTATTAATTCATATGTGAAACCTGATTAATATTCTATCTTTTTCAATTGTAACTGGAAGATGTTGCATTAATAAAGTTTACTGTGCACAGCGTAGCATTTTTAGAGCTCCCATGAGAATGACAGCAATGAATTCTTGCTAAGAATCCATGAAATTGGTCTAAAATAATTAAAAGGTTATTGTAGTATTTTCTGATCACCAAGAAAAACTTAACAGTGACATAATAAAGACTTTGGCTATCAAGGTATATATTTATTTATTTTAAGATACTGATTGACCTTCTAATACAGATTTCCTAAGAATTTTTAAATCTGAGTCTTGATTATTTTGTAGAAATCAATCATTAATTGCTGTATCAAGCCTCCTGTCTTAGATTGCTGATTGGCACACTAGTATCAATTTTAAAACTGAGGAAGACAGCAGCTGCCCTTCAGCTTCCTTCCTACTTGTCGCAGTGACACAATTATTAAAGCCAAGTGGCCAGAGACAATGTTGCCCTTAAGAATGGAGCAGCTAAAGAGCTCAAAACCAAGAGAAAATGCTCTACTGTCTTAAAGGCCTTAGGTTTCCCTGGATCGTTTCAAATATTTGAATACAACATCCAAGTCCCTCCAGAACAATGTGTCAGACCAGACAATAGGCTGCACCTCTGGAAAGGCAAGACGATGCATGAAGAAAAAAAACTAATTTAACCAGAACTTAGGCTACTGAGACAACTGACCCTCAAGGAATTCCAGCAATGAAAAGGAAAGAAAATAGAGCAAAGATATAACCAATAGCAGAATATACACGGTTGGACAACAAACAGCAGAAACAATACAGTCAACAGTTATTGACTCAGCGAGGCAAAGCTCTTCTGCAAAGCCCTGGTACATGGTGCACAATTGCACTGCCCAAGCACAAGACAATGCAGCCAGTGCTGTCCCACAGAAGCCTCTAGCATCGCTATATTGTTAGGGAGGAGCTCTTAACGCCACTGTGATGACCCTAACACGTACACCCAATAACACTGGAACAAAGGGTGGCAGCCTAGTTTGAGAAAGTTACAGTACATCTACATTTTCTTCTCATTCTGACTTTGTCTATTATAGCATCAAACATTAAAAAAATTATCTATTGGCATCAGTCCCACAGTCATTCAGGGAAAACTCCATGATGAGCAATGAGGAATAACACCATGCATATGTGTGTATGAGAACACCATAGCTGCAGTCACTACTGGGCACAATGCCCTTACTAAGTAGTAACAATTTTAAGCATATGTCCTAGGTAAGGCAAAAAAAAAAAGGAAAAAAAAAAGTGTAGTTCTGGAAAATAACTGGCACAAGTCTTCCCTGGGCTCAAATGCAGAGATATACTCATATTATCAACAGTCATTGCAGGGCTGTTTAAAAAACAAACCCAAGAGAGTAATTCTGAAGTGACACCATCTCAGCTCATTATTTTTGGTGGCAGATGACGTCCTTTTTTGGAGTGCAGGTTTTGGCAAAGATATCCTAAGCTGATACCTTCAACTGACCATTCTAAATCAGCATTCAGGAATTGATATTTTTAGATGCTTCTGGCACTAAATACCAAGAAATGGCAACTGTTCAGTATCTTTCAAATTCATGCCATTCACTTGTGGTGCTTTAATTGAGATTTCTAAATTCAATCTCAGATTTTAATATTCATAAAATATTTCCCTTGCGATGTATTTCAGACATACACTGAACATAGACTAGATCTCAACAGATGTGTATTTTCTCCTTCCTTAGAAAACAAAATTAATTGCACAGCAAACTTAAATGCCTGCAGTGTGAATATTAATTTGGCAGTATCTGCTTCTATTACACAGTCTTTTCTGTTGTCTTTCATCCCATCTGTTCTGGCAGAAAAAGGAAAACATCATGGCAGACCTTAAAGATTCCTTAGTGTGATATCACCCATGTACTCCGATTTATTTTTTTTTTCCCCTTTTATGTTCAGGATGTGTAAAACCATAGAAGCAATATTAACACAGCATACAAATGACAATCAGAAAACCAAAGGGCTTGATTTCTGATGTTTGAATGATTAATCTACCTGAATACAGCATCTGTCTGCTCCTTTTGAAATTTCCTCTTCATTTTCAACAGCAAAAATTGCTTAAACTGCATAGTTTGTTGCATCTCACTTACTACAAAGTAATCTGCAAACATCCCAAGTATGTGTTTCAGATTTTCTTACAATAAACAAACACAGCATCAGTCTCAAGTTCTGATTCTCTACCCTGAGATTCTCAAGATAGACTTCCTCCTACCCATGCTGTTTTGCTTTGTGCCTTGAATATGCTTTGTAGGGAGTTGAAAAGAACTGGATCCTAATTTTACCAGTGCAAGAAGTTCAACACAAAAATGTAACTTCATCAGCTGGAAAGACCCAGCAGAAGCTTTTAGTACCAAATGTAAAGAATCACCTGCAGAAGCTGAGCTCCCTTCTAAACTGTGGCTCACCTGATGCACTGGGTGTCTGAATCACCAAGCCCTACTCAACCTTTGAAGAGACCCTTCTGACTACTTTTCAGAAGGACCTACTCTAGGTTAGACACCTCGCTCTAGGAGGAGATTCATGACAGAAAATGCAACCAAAGGCAGGTAAGGCCCCGCTCTAGAGGGAGCTATTTCATCCCTTGCCATCTCCTCCACCATGGTTTGCTGGTCCTCTGGTCGGGCTACTATTTATGAATCCCCTTCACAGAACATAAGTGGACTGAGCTATTTATGTGAAGACGTCAGGAATACTACCTGAGGAGACTGAATTAACTCACTCTTCCTTGAATTTAGCTCTTCACTTGAACTTTCTTAATTATTATGTGGGTGTGACTATTTCACCACTGATGGGAAGTTTGTGACTTGTGGATCAGTTGCCAATTGTAAATTCATAAAGCAGAATTATCATTACTATATGGATGCAATGTGAAAGTTAAAGCAGCCACAAGATAGACCTCCAGCAGAGGACTCCAACATATTTCTCATGTACTGTAAAAAGTAGAACTGCACTTAGAAAAGCACCGAATAGCTACTTTGGGAATGTACGTTTCAGTATAGCCCGCAAAATGAAAACAAGGCAATGTGCTGTGAGTGTGCCGCCTATTTAAAAGGACAAGCACATTGCTCTTTTCTTCAATACAAAATGTAGCAATTAAGTACCACATCAAAATTATTAGTTATACAAAGCAATGAAGACTAATGTAATAAAGAATTAAAGTCTAACGCAATAAAGAGTTACATTCTCTAGAGTGCCTTTTAATCTATGAACCATATGCTAGGCAACAGATTTGTTTCATATAAAGTATGCAATACATGCTATACTTCCATTTGCCAGGGAAATTCTGTTCTAAGTTCATTCAGACAACTTTTAAAATGTTTTTGTTTATGACTTAACCACACAGGAGAGAACTTACTGTTTATACCACGTATACAGTGTTCAGTATTAAGTGTGCATGCCACTATTTACTGTTATGCTATGTATTACACATACATATTTAAAATTCAGTGAATCTGCAAGAAAATACATATAAGCAGGAGTTTTAAGATACAATTGCATTACATTTTCTAAAAAAAAAATAAATCAATAAATAGCTAAAAAGGTCTTATGCTAGATACTTTTAAGAGTCCCTTTTGAAACTACATTTTAACTTCTCTCTGAAATAATCACTGTTGTTGTGAACACCTAGTGGAGGATAGGTAAAGAATGCTTCACACAAATACTTTCCATATCTGCTGTCTGTTTTCCTGTGTTGTCTCTGGGTAAAAATCACTATCACGTTTATCATTTCCTTGTTGCAACTGACTGCTCAAGGCTATGGTGTAGTAGTGGCCCTGGTAGAGCTGGACTTGATGTCTTAAAGGTCTTTTCCAACCATAGTGATTCTATGACCTAATTAAGCTGCCAAGTTTTAAATCCCTGGCAGCTTATACTATTCAGACCAATTATTGTACTTGCAGGGACAGCTTGACTACCTACCATTTATGTTCTTTGTCCTTCAGAGCTTATCATGTGAACTCAAGGCCAAGATCAAAAATCTAAATTTTAATCCCAGTTCTAGGACTTCGTAACCTTGGAGGTGTTACTTCATTTCTTTGTATTTGTTCCTCCTCTGCAAAAGCTTTGTAAGTATCTTTCCACACTCTAATGAGAAGATTCGTATGTGGATACTACTTGAAAACAGTTGGAAAAAAGAAAGGAAACAAAGGTAGGTGTTGATCAGTTCGCCTAATGCTCACCAGAAGTACACCATGGATGTCTGCATTCCACTTTAGGAATATGCTGAACAGCACTAGTGATCTTGAAAAGGGAGAGGTGAAGAGAGAGATTGTTTTTCAAGGCAATGAAAGTGAAATCTGGATCTCTCTCAAATTGTTAAGCAGCTAAAACTGTCTTTCACTGCTTTTCAGACTCCAGTAAGAGACAAGTCTCAAGATCATCCTCCACTACATATAAGGAACCTTTTCTACAAAGACTGACTGGAGGGACTGGCTCTGTTTTGAAGATAATGTGCAACAATCCTCAAGAAGACTTCAGCATTGATGTGCTCAAGTGACAAGTCCTCGGAAAACACTTCAAAAGGTGCACTAGTAACATGAGCACTAAACCCTGCACTTGGCAAACACTAATCACAAAAGCAAAGTGAAGAACTAAGATACCCTTTTTGAATTAAAGAAATGGAGAGAAGATATGAGGAAGAATAACTATTTTTTTCTGTGTATTAATTCCACAATTTAATGAAAAATTAATCTAAATTAATCTCAATACAGAATCTAGTTTATATATAATGTACTCTTACTGTAAATCAATGTAATGTACCAAACCCCAACACCTTGGGTTATACAATTCTCAGTTACAGAACAAGGGGCCTCAGTGAGTATGAAGAACAATATGCTGCTCTAAGAACAATTTATTGCACATACCTTAGTACGACAGCAAGGCCCTGAGATTTTCCATGGCACTTCTACTCTACCGTATCAGGTGTATGGTTAAAATAACAAGGTTTAACAGCACTGAAAGTAAAAACTTTAAAATGCAGGTAGCCTGCTGCATATTATTGTAGGTAGTTTCCCTCTGAGCTCTAACATCATTTTAAAACATGAAAGATCTGATTTCTGATAGTACCAAACAAGGTGAGAGTCCTGAACAAGCCCGTGGTGAAAGGAATAATGCATATGAGAAACAGATGAGGGAGGGGGGTTTGTCTGGTATGGAAAAGACTACAGGTATTTTCCACAATGTAAGCAGGGCTATGAACAGAGTCAGTCTCAGTCACAATCATCACAAGCCACAAGAAGTGACATTCCAACTGAAAATAAAGGAAAAAAGTTCTTCACCATGAGAATCGTGGAAGAGGATGAATTCAACCTTAAGAGATTTTAAAATCTCAGCTGGGTAAAACCCTGAGCAACCCCACCAAATTACTGTTATTCTTATTGTGATGATCTGTGCATTGCTTGTAGACTGTCTAAACCAACTCCTTTTGGTTTATATTCACATTTCATCCAGTAGTGATGAACTTAGTGAACTTGGTGAATACTTATTTCTTATTAGAAGAGGTTTCTTGGAAATCAGAATGGAAGTTTTATTAAGATAAAATAATAGAACTGTATAAAAACTCAAGGGTGAATAAGGATGAAATTCTGTTATCATATGACTTGTTATGGCCTCAAGAGAAAGGCAGTCTTCTTGACAACTTTAATTAAAATCCCACAACTGGGATTTTGCTCGAAAATGTCACAGTGAACAAAAATTTACTTTATATTTGAGAATTTTCATGACTAGTATCTAGAGAACTTAGAGGCATAGAAGAATTTGAACAGAAATATTTTAATAAAGTAGCGATTACAGGGCAACAGGCATTAGCTTTCACACCAAGTCAATTTTCCCCAAAAGCCCTTCTAGAAATAGCAAACTTGAATAAAAACTGCATCTCAACCTGACAGCCCGACTGATGGAGGGTGACTGCCATCACAGCATGCAAGACAGATGATTTACTGTTTTGCAAAATATTCTTCATCAGACAACTGAGGACTGTGCCTATGTAATCGCACTGCACCAGCTTTGCTAGTATTTTATTTTCAGTTCTACAATACACATACTAAACGTGAATGCTTTTGCTTAAAATTTTACCTTTTCCTCTCAGTCTGACCTCCAGCCTCAGCCTTAGATTCTCCACTTCTCTCCACATCATGCAAAACTGGCTGTTAATACTGTCAACTCACTGATCACTGGGGCTTCAGCAGTCCCATGGTTTCCAACCAGGGAAGAGTCTGGCCTTCCTCACAGGAGACTGACGAACTGATTTGCACATTGTTTTAACACCGAGAAGATAAGATTGAGGGCACTTCTGCAATTGCTGGCATCATCGGTGCTCTCTGGCAAACAACTCAGATTATCAAGGTGTTCTAAGAAGTGTAGTATTTTAATGTAAGACAACATGCTGGAGTCTTTATCATACCTGAACTGTCAAATTCTAAAATCTAGTATTAGATGGTCATGTATGTTCTTCATTTAAATACTTCAGTGTAAAACAGTACATGCTGCAATATAAAATAAAAATTTCTGGTGTTAAGTTCTGATAACTATTTCACACTCAGACATCAGCACTGACACTGCAACTGCCAGGCTGCATGTGCACTGGAAAAAAAAAAGGTATCATCTAACCATTTCCTCACAAAGAATTTAAAATCTCAACCTCATTTATTAAAAGGGTGTGACATTGTCAGTAAATCTCCTTTCTCTCATTGCAATAAACAGAAAGGATTATCTATTTGTTTGACTTTTTTCCCATTAAATAGAAAGACTGCTTTTGTTAGAGAAATGAGATTGTTACGGCCAGTGCAGAAGCTGCTGCCTGTACCATTTCGCAGTGCAAGGCTGCAACCCACCTTCTGGAAGGGAAGCCTGGATAAAGGCAGAGCAACCTTCCACCAGTGGGCATCATGGGGATGGAGGACGGAAGAATCAGATCATCAGTTTCCACACTCCAAAATTACACTGCAAAACATCACACAGCCTCATTTCGAAAGGTTGACTGCAATACTAAAATACCTGTCTCCACCACTGGGAAGGACTTGCGTGTGTTAAGCGCTGTACGAATACAGAACAATTAAATCACCTCCCCCAGAAAGCCTGCAATGTAAATACAAGGCAAAAAAACAAATGGATGCTGACAGATGGGGAGAGATAACAAGGAAGCACTACTAATCCCTGACTTGCGACAATGTCAGCCCACAGACACCATGGACCAGTGTTGCTCTTGGGAGATTTTGCTTTCAGAAGATTGTTTTAATTTTTAAGAACTGGGTTCAGGAAGAAAACTTGCATTGCAGGGGAAAAGGAAATTAAAGGTGAACGGCTTTCAGCAGATAACACAGGTAAAATGCCTGGACTGGGGAAATACAAGATTGGTACAATGGAGAAAGGAAACATCAATTTTCGTAAGTGGTCAACTGTACAACTGCACGGTGTATCTGACACCTTCATCCTTTAAGGAGTAAGGACATAATACAAATAAAACTATGCTAAGCTCTTTACACCTAGCCCAGTGGATATAGTAAGCTGTTCTGGCCATAGGGAAAAGTCTAGCAGGCAGAGACCCACATGGTGAGTAAGTCAGAGCTCAATGTACTGTTCTTAAACAAAATACAGTGGAGCAGCCTATTTCAGAGTAGCTGAAAGCCTGGATCATTGTGGCATCATCATGTTGGAAAGCAATCACCACTTCACAATAATCTTTATCAGGAATACTACTGAGAGAAGCCAACTATCAGTATACCTGCTTTGTCCTTGAATGTTGAAGATTTGGGCATCCCCTGAAGGTGAAGGCTGACATGCTGCTCTTGCTTTAGACTGGTGCCACCCCTTACCAGACTCAGTAATATTTTCTCCGGATGCAAACATTAAACCAGTTGCCTTTTCATTCAGGTCCTTATCTCAGGCTGGCACTCAGTAATGTGAGTGATGTAAAAGTCTTCATTTGATGGGAATAACTGTTGAGATGGGAGTTGTCAATATGTATTACAGGCATAACGAAATTGTCATGGAACAGGAGACCAGAGAAAATCAGAACTGGTGTAGGTTTGAGAAGAGGCAAAAGTGTATGATACAGATACAGTTTCTGAACAAAGAATACTGAAAAAACATTGGCTTTTGCTAGTTATACTCTCTCATGGTGGTAGAAAAAAAAAATAGACACAACATACATGAAAAAATAGATTGAAAAATAATCTTAAACAATACTTAACCTGGCAGACTTGTCTCCGTAGAAATAAAGGAAAGTTAATTCAATCTATTTCTACATACTTTAACAATAGTTTATTTTAAAACTGTAATTTCTTCAGCCTTTCCCCGTCTAGAAAGGCTCCACATATTTCTCATTTATATTTAACCTAAAATTTCCCATCCTTTCCTTGAATCTCTAGAATTTCCCAGAGCAGAGAAAAGCATACAAACTCTAGATACATGATATCCAGAACTTTTAATACATAAGAACTAACCCAATTTTAACATTTATCCATTATTAGATTTATGATGCACATAAACAATAATTACACATACAATATAAATAGGTATTTTTATCATGAGAAGAATTACAAGATAACTATCTCAGCACCTTCCCTCAAAAACCTGGGGAAGCAGTATCGGTACCTAAACAGAGATGAGAACAAACTGGTAAGGAGTCTGTTCTTAGAAGTGAAAAACACAGGGCCACAACAAAGCAGTAGCAGATTCAGTGCTATGTGGTGTTCTGCTTTATTAAGGAGAGCAACTAAAATTTCAGCATTATGCTTTGCTCCCATCCTCCCTCTTTCGATCCTCTCTCCTTGTAATACCTCTAATTTCACACAGGTAAAGATCCTTCTTACAGAGTGGTTTCTGCCTGGACATTCTCTTCCACAAACACAGGTTTTCCTAGGTTTAAATACCTCTGTAAAGCTTAAGCAAGATTATACCAGGCAGAAATGTACTTTTTCTGACTTTAACAACATGAAAAAGTTGCTTGTTTAAAATCTTGCATATACCCAAACACTCATTTAGACACAGAAAACAGCCAATACCTTGCATTTCTGAGAAAGCTAACTGACAGGACAAAACAGCCACGCCATGTCATATTGCTGCACTTGATCATTAATTAGTCTAATGAACACTGAAACCCCATCAGATAGGATAAAGTTATAACTCAGAGCAGCAGATGTGATTCTGATCTGAAACCTCTGGGGAATGTCTGTGACAGTGAGTGCAGCAGGCAGACTGAAGAGCAGTGTCACAAAGGAAGACATTTCTGCCATGGAGGAAGAAATTAGTCTTTGTATGGCAGTTAATTTGTTTCAGACAGAGAATTTTCCTGTTAGGAAAGGAACATTTCTTTTATGAAACCAGAATAAAACGCCAAGCAAGTAAATTATTTCAACCCTATGGAAAGCATCTAGTTTAGAAAGGCACCTTAAACAGCAGGTGCTTATAACGTCTTCATAACTGTATTTAGAGAGAACAAAAAGTAATAAACTATAGTGCAGAACCTAAGATGTGCTTACATCAATAAAAATACTTAAAAGTGTATGCCAAATTTACTTCAGTGCTTCTGTACATGATGGTTTACTGTGCTGTAAGCATGGAAACACTGCAAGATTAGGTAGTTCACAGAAGCCAAAAGCTGATTTACTGAAAAGATGAGCTACAGATCAGCTTTGATACTGCAAGAGAAGATGAAAGACAGACCTTGGACCTGGCCGGGCCAATGAGAGTCATATGGCTCTAGCCACCCTGCACGACCCTGCACATACAACTCTGAATGCTAAAAGACTCAGGGAGACCAACAGCTTTACAGTAGCTGAACTACAGTTTCTTCTAAGCTAATGGGCCAAATGAGTCTCCTGACTGGGTTAGAGAAGCTCAAAAGTATGACATCCTATCACTGTGTGACTACTACTGTAATATTCGCACTACACACACACCACAGGAAGCTAAAATGTGTCATTTAATGGCAGTAAATTGCTAGCTTGAGTTAGAAAACACTCTTAAAGCTGCTTGCAAGCATATAGACCAGTGCTGTGCTTACAAGCCTTTGTAAGAAAGACTGAAGGCAAAGTAACATGTCCTTTGCAGGAAATCTGGTTTCATTTGTCCCTTAGATGAACAACTTTCAGGAAAAACTTTCCTTCAGGAAAAGAAAAAATATTTTCTTTTTTCTACATGGTCAACAGAACAAGCACAGCTTTCAAATCAATCTTAGAAAGAAGTCATATAAGGGTACCTTTTATTTTACACAACCATTTGCTTCAACGTATCCTAACAAGTCACAGCAGATACAAGGCTTCAGCTGTTTTCACAGATGACAAAGAGCTACTTGTTCAGTTTACAAAAGGCAAAGACCCAAACATGGCTCTTAGATTCTGCGGAGAGGAAGGGTGAGTGAGCTAAGCTTCTCAACTTGTAATTGATTTCTTTTTTCCAACAGCAGCTTTCCTATGCATTTTAAAGCACTGTCCATCTCAGCTAGTAAGTCTTTCTCCTCTCTAATTCCTTTTTTCCATCTCTAGCATTGTCTAGTCTCCTCCCAAAGCTGTTGTTTGTAGTATATTATGCTGTTAAGGGAATTAAGATTTCCAAAAATGGACAGAAATCCAAATAGACACCATCTCAAATGGCTTACCTCTATTTATCACCTGGTTAATATGCATTTATGCATTGAAGAGTTTGCACAGACAGTGGCATCGCTTACACCTACGCAAGGAAAAGTCACTGCACTTGCTCAAGCACAACTGAAGACACAGCTGGGCAGCAGAAACTTTGGTAGAGATGCTTAAAAGAGGAGGTGATTAGACCAGAGTTTTCGGAGAGAAAGGATCTGGCAATAAGAGCATTTGTTCAAATTATTTTCTAGATTGTTAAAGTTAACAAATGTCATAAATCAATGAACAATGAGATCCAAATACCTGCGGAGACCCAACCAGTATCTTGCAGACGTGGTGTTCTAGACCTCAGTCCCGTCAATTATTACTGTTTTTTTATTT
>JANHFX010020129.1:0-12474 GCA_027560015.1 Chloroceryle amazona
GAAGCTTTGGGTGGTCCGTCCCCCCCCCCCCAAAATAAAGGCTTAGTGGGACAAAATGAGACGTGCTCATCAAATTCCAGCATGTGCATTTCTGCGTCTGCATCAGCTCCAGCTCTGCAGTTGCTTGGCTGTGATAAAACACCAGGAGACTTGTTGCTCTGGAATCAGATTTTCCCATTTCCTTTAAATATGAGCTTTTTTTTTTTTGAAAAAAAAAATTACTTAGCACTCTTCCTATTTATTTAAAATGTCTTCGTATATTTTACTTCAGAGGTACCAGAGATTTGGGGTAGGCCAGTTAATCATCCCAACTGTCAGCTCCTGTTAAACACATTCTGTAGGCCTCAGCTACCATCACTTTATTACCACAGTGGTAATGTAGTTTGGGCCTTCACTTAAATAGAAAGGGCTGTCTGATGCCTGTCGGGTCGGTTGGTTGGTTTTGATAACTTCTAAATGCAAGGTAAAATGCATAGCCTAATCCTTTCAACTTTTTGTATGTGTAATTTCTGTCAGCATCAGTGAGGAAGTATGGGCTTAATTCAGAGATGAAAGATGAACTTCATTGTCAGAATTACAACTCAGGGTAAAATGATGGAAGTTTTGTAGATAAAATGAAAAACCGTCCAGCGACATCAACTAGATTAATTTACTAATAGAGTTTTGCTTTTTTTTCTGAGTCAGGATGTCAACTGATAGTTACGGTTTGCACAGGACTAGGGGAAAACTTCCCATGTGCACGGAACACACCCGCTGCACCGTTTCTGGTACTTTCCCCTGCAGTCTCTAGTGCCAGATGCTGGGAGTCGAGACTAAATTAGATTAACTACAACTCAAAACTCTTCCCATAATTCTGTCTCTCTGTTTCCCATGTGGTGCTTATAGCTGGTTTGTAGGATTTGCTCTGCCTTTTACTACCCGTTTTCACATGTTTGATGTAAAACTCATAAATACATCTTTGGCGTATGCAAATATTAGTTGGTGGTGACAAACCCATTTGTTAATAGGCCACTATGGGAGGACTTTTGGTAACATCTTCCCTCCTCTGGCCATCCCCAGCTCAGCTCATTCGTTACAGGATACAGAGATTCTTGTTACCTATCTATTAGGTTTAATTGAAATATCTTCTACTGTTGTAAGGTAAAAGGAGAATTACCAGAAATATTTATTGGCTTGTTTAAAATAGGCTGCTGGGTAACTGACTACCTGCTTGTAAAGCTGTCCTGCCTGGAAAATACCGAACTGGGAATCCCAGTCATCTCACTGCTGAGTGACTTTGGGTGTGTTGTTCCTCCTCACTGTGCCTGACTGTCCTGAGCAGTATAGTAGGTAAGGTAAGCATAGTTTTTCTCCACATGAAAGGTGCTTTGAAGGTTTTGGAGCGAAATGTGTTACGGAAGAGAAAAAGGGAATTAACAGCTGCCTGTTTTCAAGATGTGCAAATGTCTTGCACTGAGAGAAGGGTCCCTGTGTTCAGCCTGCAGCGAGGACCTTCAGTTGCCCTTAACCTCCGTGCTGAGGTTCCGTCCGTCTCTCCCCGTTAGCTGGTGTGTGCGATGGAGTCTTGCTGCAGTGCTGTGCTGGTGTCTCGCGAGCATGGGAGGGTAGGTGAGGTGCCACTGACAACCTGGCTGTCTCTTCAGATAAGCACATGACAGGCAAAGAAATTTTAAAAACCAGGACATTTTCCCTGAACTTGAGCGACTTGCTGACAGCTCTGGACGGCTTAGCACTTGTGAAACTTCTCCAAAGTTCTCTTTCTGGTGGTTTTCTTTCCATTGTGGTATTGCACACATAAATAGCTGTTAGATCAGCTCATGAGCGGACCTGGGATGTTATTGCACCTCACAGCACAGCCTGCGTTGTAGCTGGCACGGTCCCTTCAAGGATGAAGGTTCCTACCCCTTCCATTTAGTCAGCTGTGGTTCTTTGGTGAGCCACTTCTGGGGTTTTTAGGGTTTTCTTTTAATAGAGGAGACACAGTTGTCCTAAATGTTCTTCTAGTTTAGCTCCCCAAATGCAGGATGAGAAAACACCAGTGCTTCAGGAGCGTGCTGCTGAAGAGCATGTTCCCATCGTGGCCCAGTTTGGCATAGCCATTTATTCAACTGGTCCCTTCTTGAGTGCGGTGGTGTTAGCGATGGGTACCGAGGCGCTCACTCTGGGCTGAGTGCGGG
This sequence comes from Chloroceryle amazona, assembly GCA_027560015.1. Taxonomy (NCBI): domain Eukaryota; kingdom Metazoa; phylum Chordata; class Aves; order Coraciiformes; family Cerylidae; genus Chloroceryle; species Chloroceryle amazona. The sequence goes on from JANHFX010020129.1 coordinate 2,178, forward strand.
ATGGGAGCGACAAGCGACCTGGCTTCTCTTTGAGGGGTGAGAGCATACGGATGGATGGAGGCATTGGGTTAATTAATTTGCTTAGAAGCCTACGATGGCCTGTCTGTACAGCCAGAACTCCGAGCAGAGCTAAACCCAAATTTGTTAGGAGCTTGTTTTCTCCAGTGCTAAGAATAAGCAATAGAAAAGTGTGAACTACCGTGGAAGGTAACTGGTATGGACTTGGGTTTTTGGATTATAAATAGTAACGTACAATGTGTTAAGCGATCCTAATGCAGGTGGCGTAAGACTGAGAATCTCCGTGTAGCGAGGAGATTGCATAAATGTTATTTTTTGTCATGGCACGTAGAGAATTGAAGTGAACTTTTCAAGTAGATTGTATCAAGACGGTGATTTCCCCAGTGGATTTATCATTTGTGTTTCTCCTTTCCCTGAGAAAGGGCATTATTCTGGTCATTTATTTTTTTCCCTGTTTCTGCATGAAAAAGAGTACATCTCGTCAGTGTACCCTGAAAATGCTGAAGAAATCTGACATCCTTTGAAATGCCAAAACTCTTTCGTGCCTGGGTGTTGTGCAACTTGGAAGCTGGGTGCAGCTTCTGAGGAACACTTGTGCGTGTGGATGGAAGGAAGGGGGACTAAGGCAGCCGAGTTCTGCCGTAGCAGGGGGGTTTTGAACTGGTAATGGAGACAGGGTAAGGATGGCTTTTAGCAGTGGAGGAGCTCTGAGGTGGTGCTGACCACACACACAGAGCATTATTTTCTATTTTCTTTCACTCCAAGGTGTAATGAGAGGGACTATTCTGCTGAGGGATTCTGTCTGCTGTTAACCTTTAATAATATCTTCATTTAAGGCAGTAAATCAAGTGCTGTCACTGCCAGCTACCTTCTTTCACTGTCTTGCTTTCTCTTTTGTAGAGACTTACTACAGCGTTGCGTGTGTTCGACTGAATTACTGTATTTCACTCTATCTTCTGAGTGAGGAAATAACACAGATGCCCAGCACCACATCTCAAGCATGGTGTTCTTCTTACAAAGATGAATTTGCTATTGCGAAATCTGCCTTTATAACTACACGTCACTTGTGTGTGAATTATATCTGGTATACAGAAGCAGTTTGTGTTTAAATACACAAGCAGTTTACATTTCTTTTGTGCCTTCTGTGAGCTGCTGAATGATGAACGGAGAGAAAGTTGTAACTGTTCTTGCAATCTCCAGTTGCCTCTTTTATAGAGCCTTCTAATTGTAAATTGATCTCATTTAATACTTTTGTGTTGCTTTCATGAAAACCTTCTCGCTCGTGCCATTCATATCCGTGGAAGTGTCTGGGACAAAGCAGTGGTGGGAGGTTTTCTGTGCTGTGGGCTGGATGCTGGCGTGGGGTCATTTATTCAAGAACGGTTGTTCCTTCAGCTTTGTGTGCCTGGGTGTTGTCAGTCCCAAAGAGGTCCGGGTGTATCGAGTGATCTGCTTACAGAGTCAGAAGTGAGGACGGGGACCCGGTGAAACTGCCATGCGTGAGCAATGGCTGGACATGAGTTTTAGGTGTTTGAAGGGAAATGATTTCTCTGAACAGGCAGCAGCATCTCTCTCACAATGGCCCCACCGACAGGGCTCTTTCCATTTGAGGTTGGGTTGCTAAATTCCAGTGACAGGAAAGAAAGGCTGCTGTTTTCTCAGTGGGTTTGTATAATGATTTACTCCTTTCTGGGAGGTGTATTTTCACTGATACTGGGGCCTGGGCCCTTGACAGCTTTGTACACACTAATTTGTGAAAAATTTCAGCTCTGAAGAAGAGTGTTGTCCCCTGCCTCGCCTTGCTGTTTGCTTTCACCTTCAGTGTGTTGGGGATAGGGAGCGGGGAACTGTGGACCTGGATGGAACTATTTTTTGTCCTCTGTCGTGTCAGACTGTAGGATGTAAGTGCCACGTTTCATTCTTGGTTCACTGTTTTTTGCTGTGTGCCTAAAATAGGCTAAAACCTGCTGCCTGTATCCAACTGCAACACAGGAGGCTTCTTTTGGTATAAATGGCATGCTGCAGATGCTGCTTTCTAGAAGATCTTGGGACAGATTTCCTTCACCAGGAAGCTGACTTCTCTAATTTCCTATAAATCACTGTAAATACCTGTGCCTGTGGTAAATTCCTGGTTATTGTTGAGGCACAAATACTAAGCCCTTCTAACTTTCTGAAAGTAAAACTTCAGACTCCTATAGGCAGGCTTTCTGAGCTAGTAGTGTTCACTATACTGAAAGGGTGGTCCAGTTTGAATTTCTCTGGTCCATTCTTCCCGTGCTACTCTGAAAAAATCATTTGTGTATCTCTGTAAATCTGAAGAGATGCAAAATGCAGTCGCTTCCTCAAAGGAAAGGACAAGCGGGACCCAGGAGTCTCCAAATGAGATCGGGCTCTAGATGAAGGAGAAAGCCACCATTGCTGATACCAAGGTGCTGCATGTAGGTGCTTCCTTGGATTTGAATCAGAAAATGCATATTCAGTTCTTCAGAAAACCTGACTAGTCATGTGCTGCTTATGCTCATTTGGGAGTTTTGAACTGAGTTTTCCAGGCCAGAGGCTCTCTCTGGGCTTGTACCACACCTAGAAGAATAGGGTTCAGGCATGCTAAAAAGAGGCAAGTGTTTTATTTTAACATCAACTGTATTAACAATTAACTTCCTCAACATACCTGTAGTTGTGGATAACATCTGCAGTTAGTCTCTATTGTTTTCAATACATGTGTCACTGATAACCTGATAAATTAAGCCAGTTGCTTTACTCAAATTTTGTCTTCTATTTTGCATACCTTCAAGGTGGATTGGTTAAATATGGGCTCTCATTAAGCAGAACTACACGATCTCAGATTAATAAGCCCAAGACAATTTTACATTCCAAAGGACGTTTTAAATTTCATTTCCAAAATTGCTCAGGACATTTTTAAATACAGCGTACCTACCTCTTGGCACTGTTTCCTAGGTGTTTGCCCATTGCAATTCAGGGTAAATGACATGTGAAGAGACAGCCAGTCTGTCCCCACAGTCTCAATTCCTGCTGGGTATATTTGGAAATTCATCACAGTGACTGTAAATGATGAGTGGAGTGAATGGAGAGGGCTAACTGTGGAAGTTGGGGTTCTCAGTACCCCTATGGTGCGGCGGTTTTTTTTGCATCCCTACTGGTAGGTGTATTGACAGTGACAAAAGCCAGGTTGTATAAAGCAGCAGTACCCGAAGGTGGAGGTGAGCCTGGAGAAGAGTATCAGCCTTAAGACTGGAAACCATTGACAGCAAGTTGGCAGAGCTGACTTTAAATGAGCTGCTGCGTTGCAGAGGCAGTTCAGAAACACGGCAGTGAGTATGCCTGGAGTTCTGTGTTGCGGTCCCTGCATGGCCTCCTCGACTTGGGTAGCTTATATAAAGCTAGGTGAGCTGTATCTGTGCTGTACAGAGTTCTGCAGTGTAGTTATACTCTAATCTGGGTTGATTTGGCACCCTTTTCTCCTCTGGAATTTGCAGTTGGCGGTGCTTTTCTACCCCTTAATCAGGTTGAATGGATAAATGGACCAGAGGAATAAGAAACTCTACTGTTTTTACTGTAAAGATGACATAGGAAAAACAATTCCTTGCTAAGTAGCTCAATAACTGTTTGGTTTGGGTTTGTTCTTTCAAGGGCTGGATAAAAAAAAAAGCCCCAAGGTGTTTGGTAGTGATCATTGTGTTCATCGTATCAGTGTACTCCACTCTAAAGCAAACTCTGCCTCACTGCACGATTCTGTCAATATTTCAACCAGTAAACAGATGTTGGGCTGAGTCCTTAAAGGTAAAAACCATTTACAGAAATAATAACGTGTTCCGAGAGGTGATCCAAGAGGAATCTTTCTAAATGGTGATGCAGATTGTGCCTTTGGTCACCTTTTAGTAGATGCCCAGGTTCTGGTGAACGTTGGGTTGAGCTTGTCTTTAAACACAGCCTCAGTGGGGTTGTCTTAAGACTGGCTTGAGGCCAAAAATGTTGTAAAAGCTTTACGTATGTCGACAGCCTCTGTCTGAAAAACACAATTGTATTTTTCTTGCTGATAGAATAATTGTACCCAAGATTGCTCTAAAAAATTGAGGATTACCTCTCTGCCTCCTGCCTTTTTTTTTGGTCATACATTTGACCTCTCTTCTTTCACAGCCCTTTTCAGCATTCCCAAGAGTGTCTAGATTGCTGTATAAAAAAAAATGCACACAATGCAAAGAAAAATGCTCTAGGTGAGAAGGGTGGGGATACTGATATTGGACATACTAATGGATAAGGTAGCATTTGAAATGGAATCCAGGAAGTCTTCCAAGAAACTTGAAGACAAATTCATATTATTTGTGTGTATTTCCCCCCTGAAGCTAATTTCTGTTTTCAAATATAGCCATACAAGGTTATGTGTTCGGGGGGGGGGGAATAAAATAAATCTTTAATTTCTTCATTTTAATATTAAAAATATCCCTGTTTTTTTTTCTTTCCCCCTGCACTTTGTTTATTTAATAGTTGAAATCTTTCTATTCTGATCTGTATATGGCATAGAAACATGGAAGAGTCATTAGAGGCAGGAATAATAGGAAGATTGAAGTAAATGTCTCAGCAGGAGGCTGAGGGGAGAAAGTTCAGCAGAGAAGGCTTGGTGAAATGCAGAATTTTCTCCAGAAAATTCTTCAGAAAGTGACCCAGCTGGAGAAAAAGAGTGGCTTTCTGCCATGGCTTGTCAGGAAGCCTGCCATGTAGAAGGTGAGGCTGTTCGCAGCGGTACGTTGGTAGCATTTTGTCACCAGAGCTGTGATTCTCCAACCTGTGAGATGACAGCTGCCGTATTTTTGTCTGGAATTGCCAAGGCAGGGCTCTGCAACTGTGTGCATCGTGTTGCTTGTGCAGTAAGCGGTTGAATGGGAATAGTTTGTGTCTACCTGGATAAGTCTGGTGCTTACAGGAAGCATCAGACTGATCCTACATAAAAGATGTGGGTTGCAGGTGGATGTGCAGCACAACCTTTGAGCACCTTCCAAAAGTGTCAGACCAAGACAGAGCTATTCTTTGATCGTGCACCACACGTGTTACAGCCTCTGCTTCCCAAAGTGCTTTGGACTTGCTGCGTGCACTTGTTGCAGTTGATTGATGTGTGTATAGTGCACGTGCCTGGGATGCCCGGTGTACAGTGGCTTGTTTGGAGCTATGCTGCAGTAGTCCTGACCAATCTGCTGTTCCTCTGGAAACAGAGGGCAAGTAAAATCTGGGAAACATGTTTGGGAAAGTTCAGACATATGGCAGCCTTATGCAGGATCCTCTGAGGTTGTTTACAGAAAATAAAAAGCCAAAGTGAAGCCTGTCGGGTTCTTATCCTGCCAGCGCTGCGGCGCTTGCCTACTGTTCTCAGGGCAGGGGCCAGCAAAGAGAAAGGCTGTTGATGTCAGAGAAGGAATGGCATTGGAGAATACACCTCAAAATTTCACAGGGAAGGGAGAGATTGAGCTGCAGCCAGGAATTACCACAGCTGATGTACCTCTTCTTCCCCAAATGCTCCTTCATACCCCAAGAAGTGGATTCTAGATTTGCAGACTTGGTAGCTGCAACTAAGACCTTAGTCGTGTAATCCTTCTGCTTCAGAACAGAGGGCTGGTGTTTAAACCCCACTGGTGCTTTTAGTGTCCTTGAAACAGGGGGTTTAGCTTTTTTATTTTTTTTTCTTAAGAGAGGCCTTGGTTAAAACCTGCACCTTTTCTCTCAGCTCTCCAACAGGGAGCAGGTAATAGTGCGGTGCACAGGTCTGTGTATGCAGCAGGTTACACGAGTGGGACAGTAAAACCTCCCCCTGCTTGTTCAACAAGCCCTTCTCTCTGGTAATCTAAAACATTGGTTTCAAAGCCCAGACCATTACATAGCACTGTGGCTCCTCAAGTGCCAGTCCAGAGAGTCTGGTGGCTTCCAGTATATGGTGTAGGAAAAGACAACAAACATCTGGTCTTGATCATGCGGTGAATAGCACCCAACAGAGTCTCTTTGAACGTAGTCAGAATTGTGCAACACTTTACTGTGGTGTTGTGGATACAATCTGATAGCTGCTGTTTGCAGGACTCATGATATAATGGGGAGAAGATGGCTCCACAGGACTAGGTCTGTTGTTCCGACTGCTCGATAGCAGCTCTGAAGCAGGGGTAGAATGTTATACACCAGGCTTCATTTACAGATCTGCTGTCTTGGACTGGTTGAGGGTTGTATACATTAGGTTGAATCAGTTGTTGGCTCTGGGTGGTTGGTTTGCCTGTGATGATTCAGCAGTGGTATTGTCTTTCCTTATAAAGGAAAAGAGTTTGCTTCCTGCCTCTTTTTTTCAGAATCTCAGCTATTACTGTAAATGATTGGAATTAGCTGTTTCCTAATGAGTGTTTTGAGTGCACATACCCATTCAATTGGACTTTCTGCTACAAACCCAAGTAATTCCATAATTAACACCTTAAAGGATCACCTTTAATGCTTCCTTCTGCATAAATCTCTCTTTTCTTTCATGCCTTTCTTTCACCTTAGTCTTTTTTATTCTTCTCCAGCTGTCAGCCCTTTCCATCTGCCCCTTTGCTGATTCATTGTTTAAAACACAAACTGCTCTATTTATGCTTGGGAAGACAAGAAAAAGATAAACTCCTTCACAGTCACTCTTCACTCCATTTCCATTTCAACTTTCACTATTTCTTTTTAAATTTTCTATTTCCATGCAGTAGCCCTCACTCCCCCCCCTTAATCTATTTAATTTGTTCCCTTACAATTGTTCTGATTGGCCTCTGTTGCTTTCCTGTGCTGGGGAAGGAGGCAGAAAGGACACAATAAGCAGGAGGAGAAGGCTTCTTGTAGATGCCAGGGGAGGCCCATCCTGCCCACTGCAATGCTGTAAGATCTGGCCCATATGGAGCTAGACTGTGTTTCAGATAGATTGGCAGTTACTGCAGCATTTACTGCCTGTTGCTGCAAGAGTTAATTAAAATCAGTCTTCTAATTTTCTTTCCAACTACAGTTGCTTCTCTGTTTTGCAGGGATGGAATGTCTGTCCAGGGTAATGCCACTTAAAACATATATATATGTGTATTATTTTTTGTTTGCAATTCTAGGAATGCTTTAAGGGAAGCTGGGCCACTCACAAGTTATTACACAAGAAAGCAAGTAAGTAGTTGTTTGGTTTGTTGGGGGGGAGGGTTAAATCTATTTTAATATTGTTTTGAATTTGTTTTCTCCCATACAGCTGATTCTAGGTGGCATTGCTTGGCCAGGGATTGAACTAGATGACCTCCAAGAGGTCCCTTCCAACTTCAATTGTTCTGTGGTTCTGGGTCTAAAAATGGTGTGGATTTTTCCAAGATACTTGGCACTGGATTCCCATATCTGAAATTTTGTCCAGTTCCTGGTAATCTAAATATCTATGTAAAATTTCAGAGACAGTGGTACAGAAATCTGTTTCTGTTCCCCTTTCTATTTGTATGACATATTCCTTGAGTTACATTGCCAGGTATATGAACAGAGAAAGAGGGATGCTGAAATAAAGGGCAAGGAGAGTAATTAACTGTGATTATAAGACATTGCCAGGCTCATTCCATCATAGCATTTTGATGGCTAATGAAGTAAAAGTAAAATGGAAAGGGTTCTTGAGATGTCTCTGGGATTAGACACTTGTTGGAATGCAAGTGAGCCAGTCAGTACATTTGGGGTGTACCCCTTTGGGGGAGAAAAAAACAACAACAAAAGGAAAATGCTTTTGTGTGCTGATGTCTAGCCCTCAAGACCTCAGTGCAACAAACTACTGAAGCATCTCAAGGGAATCCAAAATATAGCTTTGTTAAAACTATGGATTTTTAAATTATTTTCTTTTCTCAGTGGCTCATCTAAACTGAGTGTCGTGAGCAGATGGCTCAGATGTTAGCCACAGAGACTTTGAGGAGCTCAAGTTAGGGCTTGCTATGGCTCTTTATTCTTGTGAGATATAAAAAGAGAAAACAAATTTGGTGGCTGATGAGTTAAAGATTAATGCTACTGTGCTCTTTCTTAACACTTGCTTCCTCTTCCCAAGTAACTAGTTTTCCTTTTGGTAGTAATCAGGATCTACTTGCTTCAATCCTTTATATTCTCATTTACAGTCTGCCCTGTTGGGACTGTGTTATTTGTGAAGGAAGTCAGTCACTGGACTGACTGCATCAGACAGAATTCCACAAGGTTGAGTGAGCTGGGAACCTCCAGCAGGTTGGGACCATCTTGTAAGGTGCACACCCTACCTGTCCTGAAAAGCAGCCGTGGCAGCACCCACGCTGTCTCCGCCGGGTCTGGAGGGGTAGCAGGCTCTGCCTATTGAAATGTGCATGTGTCTTGAAATGTGAAAGCTGAATTAACCTCCTTCCACCCCGGGTCATTGCTTCACTGGGTGCCAAGAGAAACCACAGAAAAGGAACATTCACCTACAGTGCAAGAGTGTTAATTGAAGGGATAACGAGTGTCTCTGCAGAAATAGGAATGAAAATAGACATGGAACTATGTGTTAGAACTACAGGTGAAGAACAACTTAATTACGACACTTCATTTGTGCACTCAGTACTGCTGTCCAGTTTGCTATTGAATCCAGACAGATTTGGCAGGATGTGAGTTTTGAACGTGAAAAACTTACGGACAATACCAAATGATAGCTACTTGCACTTTCATATATCAGTATCTAAAAGGCCAGAAGGAGTCAAATTGAGACTTAACATACTTCCAAAGTCACATTCTGGAACTCATAGTTCTTACTCTCTTTTAGGATCTGTTTTTCTGCAGTGATTTTTTTAATTTTTTTTTTCCATTTTTATTTTCAGAAGATGAAAAAGCTAAGCGTGAAGTTTCCTCTTGGACCTTGGAAGGTGATGTTAACACAAATCCCTGGTCCGGTTATCGATATACTGGTAAACTCAGGCCACACTATCCACTGGTAAGCCATAGGTGCCATTCTGTATTCCAGCACTGCTACATTCTGTAGCAACTAGTGGACCAGTCCTGACCTGATTACCCCCCAGCATTTTAGCTGAGGGACAAAAGCTTCTTAAAAAATCTGAACCTCATGGCAAGGACATGTATGACTGTGTCCTTATTGTGGTTTGTTTTAACTTGATCAATCTCTTGTTATATTTAAAATTAAGGAAGTGCCTGCGAGGTAGCATGCCTCAGTAGCAGGCTTTTAAGCTCCCACCCTTTGGCTGTACATTTTGACATTTATGCTGCAAGAAGCTGCTGTTAGTTCAGATGATGTTTTCTAGCTTTTTTTATTGTTCTCACCAATAATGGGAGTAGTCTGTTTCAGAAAAAAAACAACCAACCAAACAAAAAACCTCAGGTGAATTAATTTAGAATTTGAATAAATGATTTTATGTTATTTTATGTAAATGGTTTGAAATAACCTGTTGAGTAAGCTGGTGAACAGCTCTGCTGGAAGAACTGGGGTTACAATAATCTCTAGCACTGGCGTGAAGAGTGACTGGAGTCAGGAGCATGCTCAGCTGTGAAAGGTGGGTTTAGAAGGTGACAGCAGTATAGCTGTGTTTTTACATTGGTACGTGTTTGTACATGGCATAAGCCAAAGTTTTCACAGGAATAATGGCATTTTATTTGCCCATGTCTTTTGTAATTGGCCTGTGTTAGAAATGCTGCCCCTGGGGCATCTTCTCCATCTGTTACAGGCTCCTCAGAGAACAGATTAGCAGAGCCCACGTGTGTTTGTTAATGTCACTGGAGAAGGGGTGTCAGTGGTGTTATCGCTGAACATTTGCTTTTTTCTCTTCTGACTCCTGTAGGAATGATGCAAATGAAACTATAATCAAAAGTGCTAATGACTAGGGTGACGATTAGAAGTAACACCCTTGCTAATAGGCACTAATAACCAGAGGAAGGAGGGTTCTGTTTGGAGCTAGTGCGTTTGCAGTCTGGAGAGCAGCAGATTAAACACTAAAGTGTAAGGGATAACGTAGGAGAACACCAGTTTCATTTAGTTGATCCATAAAAGATTGATCCTTACAAAGTGTGGTGTTGCCTATTAGAGGTTGTGTAATATGAAAGCAATAGAGAGTTACAGGAGAATCTTTGAGAAATGAAAATTGGAACTGCGTTTGCATACTTCACGAGTTCTTCTAAGTGGAATTAGCCATATTGCACTGTGTTTGTGACTATAATAACTATTCCTATAACCTAACCAGCTGACTGTCATTTCTTTAGACGCCAACAAGACCTGTGCCAAGCTACATTCAGAGACCAGATTATGCTGATCACCCAC
>JANHFX010020129.1:12574-28459 GCA_027560015.1 Chloroceryle amazona
GAGAAATGAAAATTGGAACTGCGTTTGCATACTTCACGAGTTCTTCTAAGTGGAATTAGCCATATTGCACTGTGTTTAAATTTGCTGCACTGTTTTTGTGACTATAATAACTATTCCTATAACCTAACCAGCTCTGACTGTCATTTCTTTAGACGCCAACAAGACCTGTGCCAAGCTACATTCAGAGACCAGATTATGCTGATCACCCACTAGGTAACTTGAAACAAATCACCATTATGGAATTTTAATGTTTGTTTTCTATTTTTCTTTTAATTGAAAAAGCCTTTAAAGTGTGAAGGAGAAACTGGAGAAGGGAAACTCTTCTTTTATTTGTTCTTTTCGCTCTACCTCTCCATCCCCTGCATTAACTTACTGTTTTTTCCAGAAATAATGGTTACAAGTACTTTTTGGAAGTCAGAAGTTTCTAATGTTTTATCTTTCAAAAGTGTTCAGGGAAGAAAAGAAAAGAAAAAACCCAAACCCAACAAGCAAATCCTAGTCCTGTGGTTAACTTCATAACAAGCAGCAATAAATTGGCTGTCACAGGTGAACTCTGCTAAGCCATTCTCAGTGCCATCAGTGTAACTGTTAGAAATGTGTCACAGAATAACAAAACCACACAGTAAGCAACAGCCAAAAGAAAACTGGTATATGAGCTCCTGTTCTTTTTGGATGCAGAGGGAATACATGAAAAATGACTTGCTTATTGGTTTGGTTTGGTCTATTTGCCTTTTTATATTGCTGGTGGTGGTTTGTGTTTCCCCAAAAAGCTGCTATAAAGTCTGTCAGAATGATTTTTAAACCTTCAGCCATTCTTTAGTTATTCTTTACAGCATGTAAACACTTAAACACAAAATAATGTCTTTTAGAGGGTCATTCAACTATAAAACAGCTTGTGCAGTATTTGGTAGGATGAATGTACATATTTTCTTCAGCAGATTATTGCAATAGTATAACTAGAGATAGTCACAAGCTTATATAATCCTTCATGGCTCTTTTTAGAATATTATTTCTATTTTTTAAAAGCAAAACAACAAAATCAAAAACTTTTCTATGAATAAAATAATTTCCTTGTAAATCTGATTTTTAAGATTGTGTTTTGACAAACTGGGCATGATGGTTTTATGCAGTGAACAGGCATCCTGAGCACGTGTGGAGGTTACAATATTGTGGAGGACTTATGAATTCAAATCAATCTGGACAATGATGATAATGCTGGGGGGTTGTTACTTTAGGCTGCGGTGAGATCAGACGTCCTTTGTTGCCATTGGTAAGCAAGGTTCCTTGATTAAACGTGTAGCAAACACTTCTCTATATAATATGAGTTTCTTTCTTTTTGTTTTTTATCTCCCCCTTTTTTTTCAGGAATGTCTGAATCAGAACAGGCTTTAAAAGGAACCTCTCAAATAAAAATACTCTCATCTGAGGATATAGAAGGGATGCGAGTAGTGTGTAGGGTAAGGGAGTTTTGTTTTTCATTACAAAGTGCCTTTATTCTTTAAATTCTGTAGTGATTTTACCAGTTTGTGACAACACATTTGAGAGTGTGTCACTGAAAAACAGTTTGGGAAATCTGGTATTTTCTTGTTGTTTTCTCTCCTCATGACTCCCAGTTCACAGTAAGCTATTTTGCAGGCAGAAGGATGACTTTTATCTGTTTTTCTGGCTTTGTTGTTACTGGGGAGATAATCAGTGGCTGAAACATTGTTACTGTTAAGAATATATTTTATATTGTGTAAATGAGAACAGAACATTTTCCTCTCCTAGATTTAGTACTAAGTAAAAATGCAAAAGAAAATGGAACCCCATCCCTAACAAAGCTGTTCTGTTGTAATCGCTTCCTCCTGCATAAAGTCAGCCTTTGAAATGTATTTAGGTTGTCTGATTTATAAGCTTATGGTATTCAAGGAAATTGTGGATCAGATCTTAACTGGGGTAATTTCAAATCTCACAGAGGTGGCTTAGTAAATATAACCTGGGGACATCTCAGATTCTTTCTAGGGCCCAAGTCCACCCAGCTTTCCCCACAGCCTCGGTGTAGCTGTAGAAAATGGGCTGCTCAGCTGCTGGGGAGTAGTTCTGGTCTCACTTCAAACCTTTTGTGCTAACACTAGCACAAACTAGTAGAGAAGTACTAACAAAAGTGCTTTGACTTCATTTGCAGCTTGCTAGAGAAGTGTTGGATGTTGCTGCCATGATGGTGAAAGCAGGGGTAACTACTGAAGAAATTGATCACGCTGTCCATTTAGTAAGGTTATTTTCTTTATCTTCTGGTGTTTATAAATCCTTTCTTCCATCTCTTTATTTCTGAGTGATTGTTACGCAGTTTTCTTTGTTGTCTCGTGAATTCCGTTCCTTTATTTTGAACTTTTTCCCACTTTGAAGCTAGTGAGTCGTGCAGACTTTAGAAATAAGTTACAGCGCAATGGTAGATTCCAAATGAGTATAAACTCCTGGGCCTCTCTCTCTGTATCAGCTCTTTCCACGATTTCCACCTTTAGATTCTTCATCTGCTTTCTTGGTTAACATCATACAATTCTCTTTCTTCCAAACCCTTTTTGCTCCACAGATACCATTATATAAAGAAGATCATATGTAGGCCATGGGCTTCTCGTGCTCTGTGTGTTGGTTAAAATGTACAGAGGAGGAGTTTAATTATTTACAATTGGGACTCAGGGCTGAGGAACCCGAGTGAGAATTGGAACAAGATGTTTGATGCAGTGAGGCAAACTAAAACCACAATCCAGCGAAGTATCTGAAATACATGTTTGAGTATTTTCCTGGCTTAACTATTCATAGATAACTCAGATTGTGTCGTTTTTATTATTCTTTGCTGTCTTCTCTGCAAGGCACATAAACTGATAATTGAAGATACTTGTGTGCATTTTGGGGAGGTCAGCAATTTTGGTGTAGTTCAATTTGTTTCGAGAGCTTTCTGGTTGCTGTTTTTATCATCTGCATTTGCAGCCGTTGAGCTAAGATTGTAAGGAACTATGGTTTGATTAGGCCAGAGGTTTGTATTGCACTGCATTAAACACTAAATTATCTGCTTACACATAATGCCTAATATGAAAAGTTAATAATTAAAATGGTGTTACCACTCCTCAGCAGTTTTGGGAAACTTTTTCATGGCAGATTGTTGATACTGACCCTAATTGGTACTTTGTGTTTTTAAAGCAGTATTATTTTTTAAAATAAAACAAGTTAACGCACAATTATTTTTCTAGTATTGCTCAGTGTGTCATATAGTGTGGGTATATGGAAGAATATATAAACTACATGTGTCAGTTTTGCAGAGATCCCCAAAAAGGTTATTAGAGCAAGTGCAAAGGAAGCAGCTTAAGGTTTTAAATCCAGAAGTGACAGAGTGGTGCTAAATGGTATTTTGCCTAGCACGTCTGTTTTGCAAAAGACTTGGACCAGATGCTTAAAAACAGGCATTGAAAATGGCAGTTTTTTTAACTGAATAAATATTGCTGTGCATTGTTTTAAACCTGACTATTTCAGAACTGGTAGTTGGACATAAAAACGAGTAGAAACCACATTAAAGTAGCTGTATTTTCTTCCTGGTAAGACATGCAAAGCATAACAAGATACCGTGATGCCAAACAACGCTCGGAGAATCTTATGTTCCAGAGTCCCTGCTTTTCAGCCTGTCGCTCTTACCATAAAGCTGCTGTGCATACCTCTTTTCTATGTGCAAACCTTACTAACGTAGAGTGTGAATTGTATCTTCTACATTAGGCTTGTATCGCAAGGAATTGCTATCCCTCCCCTCTGAATTATTACAATTTCCCCAAGTCGTGTTGTACATCAGTGAATGAAGTGATCTGTCACGGGATTCCTGACAGGAGGCCGTTGCAGGAGGGAGATATTGTTAATGGTAAGTGCTATGAAAATTACCCTGCAGCATTACTGCCTTTTAACCAGTTAAACCATGCAGGAAGGTGAGGTTTCACTAGCAGCCAACATGACTGGAATAGCTTCTTAAGAGAGGCTTTTGTTCTCGTTTACCAAGTGACCTTTGCTCTTGTCATATTTAAATTAATGAGTTTATTTAATAATTTCAAAAGCTTCATCCACTTTAAGAGCTTTGTATTTCTTCTATCCTGGTCTGTGCGTTAGTATAGTCCCAGAGTATGCCACTTGTGGGCTAGGTTCCAGTTGTTCCATGCTATATGAATAGTGAATAAAAGGTATGTTGAATTATTCAACTGGATTAGGTCTGTATGAATTCTTAATTGGATGGCTCTAGATCTTTGACATTTTGCTATGGACATGACAATTATGCTGACTGTAAAGGACCCCAGTGGTGGGGCTTTGTATAGGTGCAGATGAAAAAAAAAACATACCCTTTAGGAGCAGCTCACAGCCTAACAATACCAGCTGCCTTTTGTGCACGGTTCTCCAGGAACTTACACCTTCTTGGATACTTTTATAAATTACTTGCCTTCTCTTTTGTTTTCTCGTTCATTTTTTCTTGGTTTGGCATAAAAATGAATGACTTTTGTTTTGTACAAACATTTGCACCTTTGTTCCTGCATTGGTTTGCTTTCCTTCTATCTGTAAATAAACATCCAGGTGCTAACGTTACCGTGTCTGGTGTTCTCTGCAGTGGATATTACTGTCTATCGTAACGGCTACCATGGAGATCTGAACGAGACGTTTTACGTTGGAGAAGTTGATGAGGGTGCAAGGAGGCTTGTCCAAACAACTTACGAGTGCCTAATGCAAGCCATCGATGCAGGTAAGCCCTTCCACCAGGGCCTGAAGCATTATGGTTTTGGCTCTCCAACATGAGTGCTTATATTTGTTACAACCTGGGAGTGACTTCTGTGTTCTACAGCTGCAGTGTGTGTGTCACCAGCAGGTGATGTATACTGTCTAGTACAGTGATTCTTCAAGTGGCACGGTTCTGTGGGGGGTGGTTGCAACTTTTATTTGAAATGTGGGTTGACAAGGAAAATGTAATTGATGCTGAACTTTAATTTTGCAGTAAAACCCGGCGTTCGGTATAGAGAACTGGGAAATATTATTCAGAAACACGCTCAAGCAAATGGATTTTCAGTGGTTCGGAGCTACTGTGGGCATGGAATCCATAAACTTTTCCATACGGCTCCTAACGTGCCACATTATGCCAGTGAGTATTCATTCCCTTTGGGTTTTCCTGTAGACAAGAAGTGGTTTGCAATGAACACACACAATTTACTTCCTGTCTATATTCTAATAAAGCTGCATGTTGCCTGACAGCCATCAATCAGCATGTTTGCACTTGTGAAATAATTATTTTTATCCGAATGGGTCATCTCTGAATGGGTTTTTCTGACTCTGCAGCATGCCTGTCCCTCTAGGACAAGGCTTCATTCGTTTCCTAAGATGGGATCTCTTATTTCTAACTTGAGTGTTTATTTCTTTGCAGAAAATAAGGCAGTTGGAGTCATGAAGCCAGGTCATGTATTTACAATCGAACCAATGATCTGTGAAGGTGAGCAGTTTAGCAATAGAGTAAATTCCTCACTCTTGTTTACTGTTAAGTGGTGATGGAATAGGAGGCTGGTTCTATTCTGTAGAGCTGATAAATTTTTCATGTCCCTTTGGGGCACTGATGTCTGGTACTTTAAACAATGACTTTTTGACCATTTTTATGTTTTTTAGGTGGTTGGCAAGATGAAACATGGCCTGATGGCTGGACAGCGGTAACAAGAGATGGAAAGAGATCTGCCCAGTTTGAACACACGCTTCTGGTCACCGATACAGGCTGTGAGATCTTGACCCGGCGGCTGGATAGCATTCGTCCCCATTTCATGTCCCAGTGATAGTCTAGACTGAGCAGGTGGATCTGAACGATACTTTTTTTTTTTGTCTCTGTACTATGCATTTTTTTTTTGTAAGAGTACAGATAGAGATATTTCATCATTTACTTTGTTCTCTGTGATTGTAGATAAGAGGAATATCTTGAAGAACCTGACCCAGTATCTGGAAAAGCAGGAAAGAATTTAAAGAATTTCCTGCTTTCCTCCTACCTACAACACTCATGCTATATTTTTCTTTTTTTTTTTCAATTATCCCTGTAGCACCTTTCTTCTAATTAGACCCACGATTGCTTCTGTTGCTGCCATATTAGCTAGAAAAGCGTGGGTAACTTTTTCCGCACTGGGACTTGGTATTTTGGGATCCAGGTTTTTTTCACCACTTCAGTGTGCCCCGTTCCTCTTGGTATGTGAGTGGTACCTGAGATTTTAAGCGTTTCTAGTTCCAAAGACTTGCTTCTGCTTCTGCAGATTCGTTTCTAATGGGTTAGGCCTTGTTTTTTCATCAGTTGAGAAGGAGGCAGAAGGGAGAATGACATGCATGTTGCCAAGAATGGGCTACCCTTACCTTTAACTCTGTCCCCATCTCTCTGCTGATGGCCTCTGGTGATTGTGACTGTAGGTGACACACCGTCTTAATGGCAGGACTTGCTTCTTTTGCTGGAGATTTGGCATATGGGCTTCCCACTAGCAAAATTAATAAATTCTGTCTCTATATAGAGCTCCCTGGAACAAGCTGCTTCTCAGCAAAGCAGTATTTGCAGTTGGTTCTCCTCCTCCAAAAGCCTGGTGAAGCAGATGTATCAGACTTCCTGGGTAAAGGAATGAAACAAGAACCAAAAAGATCCCGTGATTTGTGGGATCCCCACGTGTTAACCGTGGGGCATTTCTTTGTTTTAAAGGTACATCCACAGTAGCTGTGGGGGATTTGATTTGCAAGACGTAGAGTGAAATGAGTATGTATCTCAAAAGCAGTCTGAGCATGAGAAAATGAAACACTTTCAATGCTGTATGCATTTTCTGTTGGTAATTTTTAAACAGGTAATTTTCCCCTCCTGCCCCCAGTTAAGTGATTTCATGCCTTTGGAAAATGTTAGAGGGGCAGCTCTCAAAACCGATCTTTTTTTTCCTCAGACTGGTTATGGAGTGGGCAATGTTAGAATATATCCCTTTATTTTCTGTTAATAGGTCATGATGAGCTGGACACTGTCATGTTATGGCATGTGGATTGATTAAGCCTCTCTTCTCACTACCCTTTCTTTTCCCATGTCTGCTTCCTTTTCATCATCTTTGGTATCTCTGCTGAGGAATTTTTTTTTTTTCTTCTGAATTGTCTTCTTCAGACCCCATTGCAGACTTAGTCTTACACCACTGTAATGCAAGAAATAGTTAAACCAATGCAGACATTAAATCATACAATCATGGGCATAAAATACACCTTTTACAAGGTGTCTGGTGAATTTGTTGCCACATTAGACCCAAGCATATGAGGTACTGCATCCCCTTGGCTCCCCTTGGCACTGCAGAATTTAAGTGGGGGAAAGGGGTTAGTGCATCATAGAACTGGACTCGTGTGTAATACCAAATAGCAAATTTGCCAGCAAATGTCTTCTCTGCCCTGAGTGCCTCAGACCTCTGTTGCTCTAAGAGTATCATTGCAATGTTTTCATTACCTTTATTATTATTTTTAATTATGCAGTAAAGTGACCTGAAATGATGCACATAGAGCGTGTGTGTGTGCGTGTGTGTGTATAGATTTTAACAAAAGAGACTGTAGTACTTGAGTGGGATGACCTGTATTGAATGAGAGGTAATGTGGTGAGGAGATGACTGCCCTGGAGGTTTGCCCACCATATCATTCACTTGAATGGTTACAACGGTCTTGCCTTTTCTATATGTGTGTGTATGACTTGGGAGAGGGCTTCATTTTTGGTCTATAAAATAAAAGTTGCAGCTGCTTTTAACAGAGAGAACATTTATTTTTTTTTTTATCATAACCCAAAAGCAGGCACATTCTCGACTCTATCCAGATCTGCTGCACTAGTGCAAGCCCTACTGGTAGGTGCATGCAACCAGCTAAAACTCACCCTTAAACCTGCACATGTTCTACTCCAGTCCCTCGTTGTTGTTGCACCAGTAAGACCACACTAACACTGCATGCTTTTAATAGAGGTGATCTGCCAGGCTGTGCATTTCTAGCTATACATTGAGATCACGGCATGAAAACGTTATACTGAGTTCACACTGCTACACTAATTCTATGCAATGGGAGAGCTCAGTCAGCATCTGCGCCGGTTCTTTCACCATGACATAGCACATCAGCCTGGAAAACAAAACTTGGTTAATAAAAGTATTGCAAAAGGCTACTTCTCCCCTATCTAGCTGTAACTTTGCTTGACACGACCTAATAGACCTGCTGACTGGATTTGGGAAATTACATCTTTTTTCATTCTTACAGAAGCTGCTTTCCACTTAAGAAACCTAACCAACCAAAAAAAAAAAGCCACCAAAAAAAACCCCCTTAACTCTACTTTCCAAGGGATTTTTTTTTTTAGAAGCCGTATACGCTTCCACCAAAACCACAATCCTGCAGTTAGTTCTGAAACAATCTCCTGAAGTATTTTCCCTTTCATATAGGAGAGCCTGGAAACTCTTCCTGCTGTTTCTGCCAATTAACGTGAATATTTAAGGAGAGATTCGATAGCTAATGTTGAATGAAAGTGACATCAGGAGGAGGGGACAAGCTGCAGCTTTTATATGACAGCCAACAGAGTCATTTGGTGGAAACCTTTTGTTCCCTGAAGTCCTTACCAAGGACTTGCCAAGATGGTAGTTTGATAGAGTACCTTGCTCACTACGACTGGGGTATAAGCTCTTGTGTTTATGAGTCTTTTTGTCAGCTGAGCAACTTCAAAGAGGCTACTGCCAACATGATCCATTCAGTCAACTGCTTTGCAGGACAAAGTGGTCTGAAAAATGCTAGGTAGGTGCTAGGACATGGCTGGGAAGAAGCTGTGAGTCTTACACACAAATGGTCTTGCCTTTGTTGTTAACTGAGACTGGCTTCCCACAAACACTCCAAGGTGGAGATGCTGTAATCATGCAGTGCAGACACGGGTCTAGCCTGTGCAGCCTAGAGGAACAATGGTGATAGTATCAACACTTTAAATCTGTTCAATCCATCTGGGGGGAGTTTTGCTAAGATGCTGAGCTAATATTCTGTTGATGCCATCTTGTAGTTCTAGAGGCCTGTCACTGGAACAGCTCGACAACAAGTTTCCTACTGAGTTCTCTAATGTTCAGCCACTGTTTGTGGAGCTACGAGGTACTGGGAATCACTTTGCTGCTGTGTTGGAGGGCTCACTTTCCTGGTACAAATTCATTTTTTATTTCTTCCAGATGCTCAAAATTGAATTCTTATGACATTCACAGGAATTGACTGTTGTTTACTCTGCCTGAAATTAAGTTACCTCAACTATTTTCCGAATGCTCTGGGGATAGCTTTCCAATGACAGATGGAAAAGATGTAATTGCTCCAGTTGTGCAGCAGTGTCTTGGGTTAAGGTAGTTGTTAGTGGTGAGGGAATTCCTTCTATAAAATTACTGTTTGCATTCAGCATTCTCTGCAACAACAGTTTTGACCAGGCTCCCTTAAAACATGAAACTTTGAATCGGTGCCCTTGGTTTGCTGAGAAGTATTGACTTTTTATGTGCGTAACTTTAGCTGGGTGGCCTTTCTGCCTCTGCTTTGCAGTGTTTTCTGATGTTCCTCTGTGTTTTTCTGCACCTGGGGCACTGCTTCCAGGGTCAATTCAGTGAAGTTTTATCCAGTCAGATCACTTCAACTGTACTTTAAGAAAAAAAACCAAACCTGTAACTCCAAAATTAAGACTTAACCCCCCTCCTCTTCCAACAAACAAACCATCCCAGAAAATGCCAAAGGCTTCACCACAGGATACTCTTGGTTATTGTTCCCCTGCATCCCTCAAGAGCAGACTTTTGCTCTAAGAGTAACACTCCCCCTTTCAATGGCATCATCCTGTTTCTGACTAGAGGTAATAAGCCCACGCTGTTTGGTTTTACAGCGTTGTTGCAAAGGCTGATTCAATTGCTAGTAAGTTTAAGGAAGGGGCAAAGCTGTGCTGCTGAAGTCTTGGAGGACACCACTCTAGGGCAAGGGAGTAGAACAGTGTGTGCTATCATTACAACAGCCTGCCTGCAGGTACTGGAATGAGCCAAATAGGAAACAAGGCAGAAGATGGCCTTCCCCAGTGAACAGGGGTACGCCTGCATCTTGGGTCGTACATCCAGCCACAGGGCTCCACAGTTGGCTGCAAGGTAGAGCTGGATGCTGCAGCTTTTGTAGTCCTAGAATAGCCTCATAAGCTTGACAACTGTCGGAGTTCTTGCCACTCTCTCAGTGCAGTTACAGCACATCCGTGCTGCTTCTCACCCCAGCTCTGCTTAGCAAATTGCCTCCTGCAGTGAATCCCCACATCGTTTGCTAGTGACTGAAGACTGCTCTTCCTCTGTCATGCAAAATCCCTGTACCAGGGGAAAACAGCGAGACACAGCAGTCACAGTCTTACTGTTCAATAAGTCCAACACTGTGTTTAGAAATAAGCTTTTATTAAGTAGATTTAGACACTACTGAATTTGAAGAACAAATACAGTTACATCCACAATGATGTAACACAAGTCAGTGGTTACTGATTTTTTTGATATGTAATACTCAAAATGTTCACCCTAAAATACATCATCTTCTTAGTCACGGTGAGTTTTCATTTGCTTGATTCTACCCTCTATCAGAAATTCCAGTATAAAAGGACATTTACCATGCTGCTGGCCAACTGGAAGGTCCCCATCTGGCTCTAAAGTTTTAGGACAGTTCGAATGCTTGAAAAGAAAAAAGAAGTCACCAGTAAGTCCAGTTTCTCCTCTTCCTTTCATTACCAAGACATACTATAACTTGTGTCTATTTTAAGAATGAAGTTATTCTTATGTCTATAATATTTATTGAAAATCCTGGTTAAAAATGGCTTAGCAATGCTTGGTATTTTTGTCTCTTCCCAGTAAGGTATACTGAAAAATTAAGCTTTTTTCAAACCATGTGAGTGTCAGTTATCAGTAGGTAGCCAAGAATATGAATCAGGAACATTACTATTTACAGGCATTCCCTCTTTTGGCTGCTTGGAGAATAAGTAACTTTCATTATTTGTTTAGGACATGTTCATGTAGGAATAAAGTAATAAAACGTCACAAAAGCTTGTACCTGGAAAAAGAATCAGCTGCTGGATCTGCACAGATGCAGTGTTTCTAATTGCAAAAAGTACAAATGCAATTTCTTTTTCTGAGGAAGAACATTTTAGCAGTGTTGGAAGCCTAACCGACTTGTCCCCCGCCTCTAGCAGCTATACATACTTGTGTATTTCCCTTCTCTGCTGTGCTTGCCTTTCACACTCTGCCTGTGTTTTGACACAGGCCTAGAAGCTCAGAGAAGGGGTATTTGTTTATCTCAGAATTAACGTGTGGTACGTGCAGCCTTTATCCTCCCTGGGTGAAACATGACCGTGGCCAGGGAACCTGTGTTTTGACAGCATCTCAGCAAGAAATGTCTTCTACACCTTTCAATACTATGAAGATTACCTCTTTCCTTTATGCATCAGCTCAAAAGCCTCGTTAATTTTGTCAAAAGGCAGGGTGTGAGTCACGAATTCATCGACCTTGATCTTTTTGGACATGTAGTCAGTCACCAGTTTCGGTACATTGTCTACGCTCTTCCAGCCTGAAAGACAGAAAGTGTGCAGTTGGTTTTCCCCTTTCCACCCAACTCAGAAAAGAAAGGAAAAACACAACCCTTACACAGGCACCGGGGTGGTAAATATGAAAGGAAACAGATCAATGACATGTTTGTCCTTTTTGCTCTAGGCAGGCAGCGAGTAAGGAATGCAGGAGGACAGATTATCCAAACATCTAAGTGCACCAATTGCTCACTAGGTATTTCAGCATTCAGCACTAACAGCAGCCCTCAGAGAGGAAAGCAAGCAAGGTACATCTTTATCAGCCCCTCTATGCATCTTTATAACCCCCAAAAAGTTTTGTATTACTTGGAAAAAGGGCAGTATAATAGCAACATCAAGTTCAAATACTGCCAGGAGCTTCAGCATCCCCAAGGTAGCAGTAGCTCTAAAAGTCTCAATGTGGTTTTAGTTTGATAGCAGAGAGTATTTGATAAAATAGAAAGCAAACGCTTGCTGCTTTTTATTTTAAAGCTCTTTATAGTATATTCCCACGTTAGCCCCACAATGTAGTGATTAAGCAAAACAAGCATCTTTATGTGAATACCCATGTCCCCAAAACCTAGGTCATTTGACCGGACCAAACTGAGCCAAACCTTCAGCTGGTGTATCCTGAACACCATACAGTTATGTGGCCCTTCAGGAGGGGAGATCCCTTCCCTCTCTGATTATTTTTCTGTGGGCTTTCATTAGAAATACCAGAATCTAAGTCTTTACCTTAAGTCAACACAGCATTTATGCATAGCCTGGGATTAGCACATTTCTCACCCAAACACAAATCAAGGTGGCAGTTCTCCCTGGCTTTAACCCACAGTAAATTATTTTTGTCCCCATACAAAGAGAGAGTTACCTCCAAATGCGGTCCCTTTCCATGTCCGCCCAGTTACCAGCTGGAATGGCCGTGTGGAGATCTCCTGGCCAGCAGCAGCTACTCCAACTATCACGCTGACTCCCCAGCCTTTGTGGCAGGCTTCCAAGGCAGCCCTCTTCACAGATGGAGAGGACAAAGCAGAGCATTTATTGCTAATGGTTATGCTGCCTAGACTGCCACAGGTTGCACTTCCTTTCCCCCAGTTAATAAATCACCACGTTAATATTTAAGGAAAAATAAATACACAGCAACATACATTAAATTTTCCATTGGTTCATATTCTTTACACTATTTTGCTCTTTTTATGGCCCATCTGGTTTCCAGGTAAGTCACTGTGAACTCCTTCTGGGTGTTGGGACAAACGAATCAGAAACCACATAGACTGTGTTAGGAATGCTGCTGTGATTCCTGAAAACCTCACCTTACATTCAATAACACTACTGCCCTTCCAAAGGTTAAATTCATTATTTGAGAATTTAGGGAAATATAGAATGGTCCTTGAGATTTTACTGTTCATTGTACAGTGTATTTGATGTGGGTTTCCTTAATTTTTCAACCATTGACATATGAAAACTCAGGATTTCAAAGAATTCCCATTAAGAAGAAGTTAGTACATTTTAAGTGCTGTTTTCAACCTAAGAAATAGCAGCTGCTTTCCTTACATAACTGGGATTGGATATAAATTGGCCTTTTCAGTCACAGCAGTTGTTATTAATATTAAAAAATAAATCAGTACAGCCTGTTTTTCTGTAACAAGACAGCAGTTTATTTTGCTGTTGAGCTAAACAACTAAGTGTCAGCCAGTTATCCCCTCCCTCTACCTACTCCTGCCATGCACGCACTCACCATGACACCAACATTACCGATGCACTCAAAGGAGTAGTCTACACCGCCGTCGGTCATCTCAACCAGCACCTCCTGTATGGGCTTCTTGAAGTCATCAGGGCTAAAGCACTCAGTAGCTCCAAACTCTTTGGCTTTGGCATACTTATCCTTGTTAAGGTCGATGCCAATGATCCGGGATGCTCCTGCTATTTTACAGCCCATAATAACTGCCAGCCCAACTCCTCCTAAACCAAAGACAGCACATGTAGAGCCAGGTTCAACCTAGGAATGAGAAAAGAGCCATGATCAACATGGAGAAAATTCATCCTTCCCACATTAGTGGGAAACACAGGTTAAGAAGTCGATAATGAAGGAAACATGGAAGCAAATATATATGGCTCCAAGACTTTGAATCACTATACAAACATTTAATAGAGCTTTTTAGGTACTAAGCTTTTATTTCTTCCCAAAGACTTGACTCCCATAACCTGCCCCAGACTCAGGCACACTCACCTACCAGCTCTGTCTCACCCTGAGTTTCAAACTATCAGAATGACTTGCAGCAAGATTAAGATGAATTGGAAAAGTAACTTCTACATAGCTGGTATCAAAAGGGGTGCAGCATCTTGGAGCTGGATTTCCTCTAATGGGCATCAGCTTCTTCTAACCTGCTATGGCCTTTATGGAGAAGTTAGAAACTCTTAGCTAAGCTTATCAGTTGAAGAGGAAGAAACAGAAATTGGGTTATCACGGATACAGTCCTAACCTAGACCCTAAACTATTGGTGTATTTCAGCTCAGAAAGAGTCAGAGAGAAAAGCCAGAGGCAACTCCAGCCTTTACCTTCGCAGTGTTAACAGCAGCCCCGTAGCCAGTAGAGATTCCACAACCAAGCAGGCAGACTTTATCGAGAGGTGCTGCAGCATCGATCTTGGCCACCGAGATATCAGCCACCACAGTATACTCAGAGAAGGTGCTAGTGCCCATGAAGTGGTAAATCTGTTTTCCTTTGCAGGTGAATCTGCTGGTACCATCAGGCATGAGTCCCTTCCCCTGAGTAATTCTTGAGGCAAAGACAGGAAAGGATGGTCAGAGTCTCAAGCAGTAAATACTCTCAGCAGGCAGTATCTGTTAAGTAGCACAGAGATCCAGTTGCACACTTGTACCCTCTAAATCATTCCAATAAACCCAGAAATGAGATGCTAAACTCCTAAAGCTTCCTGCTGTTAATTTCTCCATGGAAGCACCGAAAGGAATGGAGTTTATCATGTATTAACCTCGTTAGCTACCAGTGCTAACTGCTTGTGCCATGGTACCACACCCCCATCTTCATCTCCTTCAGTTATGTCACAGGATTTTGTTTGGGTTTGGGACACTTTTTTTCCAGAGTGGGAGCTGGAAGTTTAGCTGGGAAGGAGGTGTTAAGTTAAAAAGAGATTTCAGTGTAATTCTGTACCACGTGACAGCTTTGGTGTTGACTCCTAGGGGCTAAATTCCCTGAAGTGCTTCCCTTAAGTATGGTTTACTTAGAGAGTCAGAGCATTTATGTTTTCAAAGCTGTGGATACAAGCAAGCAGTTTACACCTCCACATACATGGGAACAGAGACACAGATTTATTCAAGTGTTAAAAAAAGAAGACATTTTAAGGAAGACTAGAAACTAGTCCAGAACTAACTCCCTAAAACACAGACTTTCCAAATCATTAACTGATGCATCAAGAGATTTAAGTCTTCAAAGATAACTCCTGTCAATTACTTTTGATAACCAGAACAGGTATACACTGAACAAGTAACTAGGCTGTGTGTCAAAATAAAACCGCATACAGACCTTATTTTCTGGCACAGATTTGTTTTGGGATTCTTGCAGAACTTGCACTCTCCACACTGGGGGATGTATAGGGGGATAACAGCGTCCCCTAAGAAAAAAATAAAAGTGATCTGTTAACAATATGGTCATTAATAAAGCAAGCAAGGCATTAGGAAAAAACCCCCAAAGTTACTCAATTTTCATGGCTTTTATGTGAGCTCATGTTCACTTAAATCCTGGTGGATTGGGAACTGGCTGAAGAACAGAGCTCAGAGGGTTGTGTTCAGGAGGCCTGTAGCTAGTGGTGTACCCCAGGGGTCAGTACTGGCTCCAGTCTTGTTCCACATCTTCATCAATGATCTGGATGAAGGGATGGAGTGGACCCTCAGCAAGTTTGCTGATGATACAAAGCTGGGAGGAGTGGCTGTGCTGCCATCCAGAGTGACCTGGACAGGCTGGAGAGTTGGGTGGAGGGGAACCTAATGAAGTTCAACAAGGGCAAGTGTAGGGTCCTGCATGTGGGGAGGAATAACCCCCTGCACCAGTACAGTTTAGGGGCTGTAAAGAGAATGGGACCAGTCTCTTTTCAGTGGTGCCCAGCCACAGGACAGGGGACAGTGGTCACCAACTGGAACACAGTGGTCACCAACTGGAACACAGTGGTCACCAACTGGAACACAGTGGTCACCAACTGGAACACAGTGGTCACCAACTGGAACACAGTGGTCACCAACTGGAACACAGTGGTCACCAACTGGAACACAGTGGTCACCAA
>JANHFX010020131.1:9831-28557 GCA_027560015.1 Chloroceryle amazona
ACATCTCTCTTATGAGGAAAGACGGAGGGAGCTGGGGCTTTTTAGCCTGGAGAGGAGAAGACGGAGGGGTGATTTGATCAATGTTTATAAATATACAAAGGGTGAGTGCCAGGAGGATGGAGCCAGGCTCTTCTCAGTGGTGCCTGATGATAGGACAAGGAGTAATGGGTAGAAGCTGAGGCATAGGAAGTTTCACAGAAACAAAGGAGAAATTTTTTTCACAGTGAGGGTGATGGAACACTGGAACAGGCTGCCCAGGCGGGGTGTGGAGTCTCCCTCTCTGGAGATATTCAAGACCCGCCTGGATGCGTTCCTGTGTGACCTGGTGTAGGTGATCCTGCTCTGGCAGGGGGTTGGACTGGATGATCTTTTGAGATCCCTTCCAGCCCTTAACATTCTATGATTCTATGAAATGCACAAAACAG
Source organism: Chloroceryle amazona (assembly GCA_027560015.1). Taxonomy (NCBI): domain Eukaryota; kingdom Metazoa; phylum Chordata; class Aves; order Coraciiformes; family Cerylidae; genus Chloroceryle; species Chloroceryle amazona. The sequence continues at coordinate 10,257 of JANHFX010020131.1, forward strand.
CTTTAAAACTGGATGACAGTTAAGGCCAGTGATTTTATACTTTATACTAATTTACAGTGTAAACACTTTACAGTGTTTCAGTGTGAAATTTACTTTACTTGCTACTTCAGCTCCCTCTGCATTACCAAAGCTGAAAGACATCTCACAAGTGGAATCAACCTTAATGCCTTGCTATATGAATATGGAAGTATTTTAGACTTGTCCTGCTAGGTAATGGAGAAGCAAATTCATTCATATTAACCACTGCCATTAAATCTCTGGTTAGAGTCAAAAAAAATAATTAAAATTAAGGAGTAATTTTGACTGAAGTTTTTTAACACAGGAACACACTTCTGGCAAAAACAATGCTGTTATTGTGACTATAATACTCCTCTGAACAATGAACAGACTGTTGTCACAGAGGTCACACCTGCAAAATGAAAACCTAGTGTGCCATTAATCCGATGTAAACTAAACATAAGTGACGCAGTTCTTCATCCTCAGCAAGGGTTATGCCATTGCAAAGACATTATTAATGTACAGAACTCTTGTTTACAACTGTTGGTAAAATGTCAGTTGGACATATCAGTCAACCAACCTTCTTTAATCCTTCCTTGTCTTTTGCTGTTGCTGCTGAGCTGCTGATGAGAAATGAAGATGCAGTGGTTCAGGTTAAACAGAGGATATTTTCTGATATGGAGCAGCTTCCTCTTTCCTTTTGTCTTCCAATGACACTAGAGGTTTTTGTCTTGTGTCAGAAGCTGCAGATATGCTGAGAAGTTGTGTTTGGCCATCATGATTAGGTTCTGATTTTTACTTTAGGCAGTAACATGACCTTCACCAGGAATACGGAGTAAAAAGTAGAAAGGAGTTTCTGGAAAGTTATTATAAGCAGATGATTTTATTACACTTACATAGATAAAAAGACATAAAAGCCCATAAAACATATAGAACTGATGTCAAGCTGATTAGAATAAATATTTTATTGCAATAGACAGCGAGGATTGCAGATCACAGGAAAAGAGGTTTCTGGTGGAAAGAACACTGAACTTAAAGGTAGGGCCAATTCTTGAATTTTGATTTTCTCCCTCTTTCAAACTATAAAGAACACCTGGTGATGCAGAGTGAATCTGGTGCCTGAAGTTTGAGAATGGGGTGCACTAAGAGCATCAAAGACTTTTATCTCTATATAGGAAGTACCCCTGCAGAGCTTTCCTTCAGCTTCAACTGAAAGTGGAAATCCTGTTTTACTAAGCACAGATTTGATCTATCAGTATTTTGGAGGAAGGAAAAAACAACAAAACCACTCTGTATTACGATAAAGTGTATCACAGAAGGCTAACAGCGCATAAAGCAAGAATCTGTCACATAATTTAAACTGTTATTTCTCTAATTAAGTCCAGTATATGTTGATTTAAACAATGACCAGCAGAGTAAGTCAGATCCCTTTTCCTTGCTCTAGCCTTTCACATATAATTAAGGAAAGGTTAGGTAGTTTTATTCCTAGAAGGATTTTAAATTCTTCAGAAGGAAAAACTTCATTCAAGTCAAGTTAATGAACATTGTGCCTTCCAGATTTCTAAAATCTTATATTCTTTTGTATTTTCTTGGACTTCAGCTCCTTCCAGGGCAGGAAGAAAAGGCTAGGTATGTGACTAATATTTTCTTTTTCTGGAAACAGTATTTAACAGAAATGGGAAAAAAGGGCCACTGAACAAATCTTTACTTGCAAAAATGCTACCTGCCAAAACAAATTCTTAGCAAGAAAAGAGAGCTTGGACTGTCATTTTCTGTGTCATTAAGAATGCATCAAGTACCACTATTAAGCCTGTGCTATCAAGACTATACAAAAACTCACACTACATTGTGAATCTCTGACTAAATATTGTCATTTAGTGTCCTTAACAGTGCAAGTAATGGTGGATTCTAAGAACTCTTTAATTCTTTGATTGATCCTGTGCTTACACAATATTCAAAACCCATTAACCATTGTACTTGGTGTCTGACAGATAATTGGTCTTGAAGGGGAATATTTTACTAATTTTTCTATCTCTTTTAAAACTCTGTTGTTGGTTAACATCAAGAGCTAGAAAGTTAAAACACATAGGTAAGGGGACAAGAGTATTTATGGTAGTAAACAAATAGTTTGTCAGAAAATGTCCTTCAGATAAAATCAGAATTTCCAAGGATTCTATCCTGTACTTTAACATTCACTGCCAATTGTAACACATTGTTTGGTGTCAGGTTTAAACAGGGTCCTTTGTAGCTTCTGTCATTCAAGACAAAAACAATGAACCCAATCCATTCCAAGAATTCTACTAATGCTCCATATCCACAAAAAAAAAATGTGCTCTCCTGTTTTTCTGGTATCTGAGAATATTAAATCTTTCACCATCTACCAGTTCTGTCAAGCAAATAAATACATGTATTTAAGAGCATAAGAAATAGGTTTGTTCATTCTCTCCTTTTGATGAATGATACACAGATGATTTTTACCCTAACAGTTCCTTTTGTTTTTTTTCTGCTTGCTTCTTATATTTCTGGAATTAGCATACTGATTTCTCAGACACTTAGGAGGGGTCTCATTATTCTTATCCCTATGGCAATTCAAAAGTTTCCCCATTTTTCTGCCCAGATATTAATGGAGTCATTAGGCTTTCCTTTTCTCTTTCCTCTTCCCCTTTCCCTTCCCTTTTCACTTATACTTTTATTTTCACATAGAGGCTTTTATCACCTGTCCCCTTCAAAAGTAATTTACAGCACCTTCATTCATTTTCTAAGATTACGTTGAAGGTGTTCTTTCTGTTCTGGGTGAAGCATCTTCAAACTATCTTCCCTAGCAGGATGCTATTGCTTGGTGACAGTGGCTGTCACAGCACTGCCAATACTATCTGTGAAGCCAGAGCTCCAGAATTTGTCAGCGCTGGCCTACAGCCCTACCTTTAAAGTAGAAATATTAGTAGGACTCATGCTCTCTACATCCTTGTACTCACAAATCCCATCTACTGTGCTCGGGGTCATTGGTTGGTACAACCAGAGGAGGAAGAAGATGTGAAAAAACTCCAGGACACATTGCCTTGGGCTGGGACTCTGGGCAGCAAAACCCTTCCCTTGACTAATGGTCAGTTCTGCAGATGTGTCCACCCCCCTCATAAGACTCTACTTTGGGGAAAAAAAAAATAAATAAAAATCTTATTTTGACCCAAGTAGATTACAAGCACTTACTTTGCAAGAGAGTTACTTTCCCACACATGCTGTGCTCTCCCTCTTTTTCTGCTAACAAAATCCCAGTGTTTCATGTATACATCCCCAGGGTATGTTCATGAATAACTCATAAAAAGCAGAGTCAGCCTCCTAGGTAAAGCAAAGCGTGTTTTCTACTATAAACAAATAGCTTGACTTTTGAATGTTTTACATTTATAACTGAGGCTCTGTAAGCAATACTAATTATTGTCAGTAAGTGAGGTACTTATGATGAAAGAATTAAAAATTTGCATGCAACTTCCTTATGGATAGCTGTCAGGAAAAGGAATGGATGTTTGGAGAGTGTACTGTTATAATGTGTTTATATTCAAGCTGTGACATACAGACATACATATACACACAGTGACACATCTCTATTATACACTAGTTTTTCTTTTTTTAAATATATTCTTCTAAGAATGTATAAGACTATTTGGCATAAAAGATTAAAGACTCAGTAGTAAAATCCTGTCTATCTTCCTGGACCTCCATTCCTCCATCTCAGAAAGGCACCTTTTGGTAAGACCTGTGCCTTGGCTAAGCCAACTGTATTCGTTAGTTTTCCCCAGCAGTTTACGTTTGCAATGACAATTGTATTTTCCATCTGTATAGAAATTTCTGCAGTTTCATATATTTATCACTGGCAATCTTAAAGAATCTGTAAATCTTGCAGGTGTAAATAAACTGCTATTCATGCATCTGGCTGCTTCTTGTGAATGTAACCAGATCCACCGGCTGTAATGTAACCAGGCTGTTTGTGCAACTAGTGTCAGACCTACAGTCAGAGGAAAACTGTGCATTCCACTGCTCCCTTGGAGCAACCAGATGTACAGCAAATAGGCTGTTAGTGTGTGTCTGGTGTCAGACCAATAGCAACACATCTCATTTGGTATACCTGTTAAGAGATAAATCCTGCCACCTCTGTCCATTCTAATGTCTGAGGACCAGCTACAACACAATGGGATTCATCTCTTCCTAAGTTTACTCTTCACAAAACAAGAAGGATTCCCAGAGGCACAAGTTGCAGCTTCCTTTTGACCTTTCAAACATCTTGAACAAGAAACTAAAGGTGCCTGATTTGTTCATCTAGGGAAGACAAGAGAAATCCCTGATCTTATTTATAACACTACTTGGCATCAGCTGAAAACAGTGCCTGACATTGCTCAGGATAGATTTTTTTGTTTGGAATTTTTTATCCTTCCTAGCAAGCTGACGTATTTAGCCCATGCTTTTACAGAATAAGATGGTGTCCTATAGGTTCCCCAGTACATTTTCTTCATGCTAAAAGTGGAGCAAAATAAGCATGCTGACCACTGAATTAGAGTTGATAAATACGTGCTACCCTTCAGCAATATTCTGCTACAATATCTGTGTCTTTGAGATGTATCAACTGTACACTGAGCCCTTGACATTTTTCCAGTTCATATAATCACCACACCTCTCTCCAGTCCTCTTCTGTATTGATCTGCACCGTCTGATTTATAATCAAGAGCCACTGTGGAATTTACACCCAATGCCATGAGTGTCCTGACCAACTGAAAGAAATAATGCTATTTTACTATTTTGTCTGCAGAGGTGTGCTGTGCAGGCACATCTTCAAAAGCACTGGCGACAGAGGTAGTTCTGTGCATTAGTGACTTACAAATGTCGCAAGCCCTAAAATGGGAGTTACCTGGCATAAGTTTAGATCTTGAAGAAAAATTGTGCTTCAGTAAATCATCCAGAAGCAGACAACATCACACTAATTTTGCTTCCTTTTTGAAGCAGTTACCCATGAAGAGAAGTTCCTTCCTACTTACCCTCATGACCAAGCTGGTAAATTTATCATTTTTAGTATGTTAATTAACCCTGATACTATACAATATGACATATAATTTAGGGGTATATTTGAGGCACAGCAGGGATTCTGCTGGGATCAGGAATGTCATTTCACCAGCCCTAAGTCAACTGACAAACTGCCAAATCAGAGTCTGTCCAAAGTTTTGTTTGGCTAACAACTTTCTTCTGTGAAACCACAGTAAATATTTTGTGCTTGGAAGACTTACACCAAGTAGAAGAGGCTGCTCTGCCGTGGAAGTTCCTGTTTCAGTTCCCTGAAGTCACCAGATTACCTAGAATATTCCTAAATCCTCTGTGAGTAAGCCTTGAGAAACAACCAAGTTAAATTCAGTCCTGGTGTCATAGCTCTAAACCTCAGAAACATAGCTGCCCATCACTCCTGTAGGCCCCTGTGAAACAGAGAACTGAAGTATACTCTTCTGAAGTAATACATATCTAAGGTTTCCACCTAGCAGCCAGCCTTTAAGCTTCATCAGGTCAAAATGCTCAGGAGGTAATACACACAATATTCTGAGACTGAAAAATTATGAGAGCTGACTCTGTTCCATCCTCCAGATAAACACAAGCACAGGACCAGAATAACTGGTGTCTGCAACTCAAATTGTGGCTGTTATCAATACCTTGAACATAGAGTGACTATGTCAACTACCTTTCCATGGGCATTTGAATAGGAACAAAACTGCCATTTTGTATTCTGAGTTATTTACTTGTTGAGCCTGAAAGAGCTGACACTGATGAACATTAAAATGATCATATATCAATTTCATCCTATCTCAGAGTTTGTATTTATATATACTTCATATGCCAGTACAGACTGACTATCTCTGCTTTCATGTTATCTACATGAAGGTATGTCTGTATGGAAGAGACACACCTGGAGAGCTGGGAATAGTGTGGATACATGTTATGTTAATGTCCATTACTCTAACTAATGTTAGCACTCTTAAGACATCATTTTGACTATATTACAGAAAAGATAGCCAAACAGAAAAAAAGCAAAGGAGATTTTACACCTATTTAGCTATTTCATTATGTTATAAAGTTGTGATATCTTAATACATCTTGCAATATTTTATAGTGACAGCAAAAATTTGACATAAAGTAACACTTAAAATACTTTCCCAAAATGGTCACAGTACAATTTTGTTTTCATATAATCATACAAGTTAAGGAATAAATTTTTAAAAGTAGCTCATTACAAAGCATTTTATTGGATTCTGGTGTTGTCAAGGATACTGATATTTATGGTAAATGTGTACCATAAGCAACACCCAATTTTGCTGTAACAGGAAACAATCACAGAGACTATGCTATATATTTATATCATTTGCTCCTATGATAAACAGAATGTCTGTTTGAGCCCCAGAATGTTTTGTAATCATACCATCTACATGAGAATACAGCTAATTTTGAGATCTACCTTCTTTCACAGTGCTCTTAATTCTATCACGCAATTGATGGAGAATGCCATGTTATGAATACAAATTGATAGGTCTGAGTACAACTTATCAGCTGCTGACAAATATTAAGTCTTCCATTCATCATTTAAAAGGCAGCACTGATGACCAATATTCTGCTTTATGCATCCTCACAATTTATTTGCTCGAAGTCTGACTGTGCAAGAGAAGTTTCCTTGCTCATCAACCAAATATACCAATGCCAAATATGCACTGTCATCAAAAAAATCTTCTGATATGAGAATTCCCAAATGCTCATATCCAGGGAATTGACAGCAATTCTGACTGTAGCTACTTCAGTTCACACTTAATCCAGTGCAGCTTGACTAACAGACACCAAAAATCTGTGGAAAAACATGTAAGCCATAAAAGACCACAAGGAGCCAATGGGAAATTTCCCTGAAATCTCAAAACTGACCCTCAGCAGGTAGAAGGACACATCAGTTCTGAAACATGAGCACTGCTGAGATTTTGGTTACATCCACAGGTTTAAAGTGAGGAGGTTCTGCGTGCTTTTTCTACATTCAGTTACTCCTTGTCTCCTGTTTGCATTGCACCTACACCAGTCTTGACACAAGTGTTTTGCTGAACAAGGCAAGGAACTGATTAATCTAAAAATTAGCCTCAAAAGATTGAATGATGAGTGTGATTGTTTACTTTAATCATAGCACGATGCAGGTTGGAAGCAACCTTAAAATATCATCTCATCTAACTTGTTGTGGGAAAGGGAGCCTAGATGAGATTATCTACAATTGCATCTTGAAAACCTCCAGCAATGGTGAGTCTGCCACAAACCTGGGGAAGTCGTTCCATTGTATGCTTGTTCTTACTGTAAAAAATTCTTTGGAGCCTGACCGCAGCTAGCAACTATGGCAGAGCTTCCCAAGGGGTATTATATCTTAGTGCCATTCATGCATTTAAATCCTGAAAGGGAACCACCTTTATGATATTAAAACAAATATAAATCCTTTCATGACAGTTTATTAAATATGGGTGGAAAAAGAGGCAATATCATTTTACCTACTGCATAAATTATACTGATTAATGTCAGCACTGAAGGTCAGCCTCATGAACTTAGATTTTAATGAAACAAAACTTTAGTACTTGGTTCCTGTATCATGAAAAACAGAAATTTCTATGCATGGCATTTACCCATGTGGTTAAGTAAAACCCTAAAAGTCAAACTCTTCCTCAATACATAATATAAATGTAAGTGAAAACTAATAGAACAATGTCATTGTTGGGGCAAGAGAAGGATCCATGTTTTCTTGAAGGAAAAGAACATGACCTAAACATTTTACACCATGAAAAGTTCTCATCTTGGTCTCGCCACTTGCAAATGTCATTTCAGCTTTTGTTGTGTTGATCACAAAACTCCATGCTACTATTTTGAAATGGATATTCTGTTTCTAGGCAGGGAGCTAAGGCTCTTATTATTCAAAAGTAATTATAAAGCCATAATTTAAAATGTAAATGTTAGAAAATGACATAAACTTTTTAAAATTATCTGAGCTAAACAGCAATATTGTGAAAATAATAATAAAAGTAAAAAAAAAAATAGTAAAAAAAAAAGCTCTATAGTTTTCACACAATCTATTAATTACAATGTACAGTCATTAATAATTTGATTAAGGAGCACTATAGTTTTCTTTGGCACAATTAAAATGGCATGACACAAATTCTATAAGGCACTTTGGAATTAGGAAATGGAAGTCCTCCAGCAACCACTGAGCTAAGTTTCGAATTCAATTTGCACCAGCTGAATTTCTAACTCATTCTTGTTTGTAGTCTAGTTGTGTCTGCAGTTTCCATTTTAATTAATCAGAGACTTAAAGAGTTTCCTTGATATGCCTTTCTGCAAAATTCAGCTGCTAATCAGCATTAATACAGTTATCCCTTTCACCACTGGATTTCTGGAAATCTTGTGTAGTTTGAATAATGCTATGTTTAAATATTCACCCCAGTTATTTTAACAATCTTCTTTCTTTAAAGGAAGAACCCAGCAACACTGAACACTAATCACTGTATTGCATGTCTATTAATGAACATAGATATGCATTGTATGGGTTTGATGATGATCCTTATTATTTGTGATATAGAACAACTTTAATTCTTTACATATTTCTTAAATATTTTTAAATGCAAATAATATGTGTATTCTTCCCTTTTATCACAACCATGGATTAAAAAGAGATAGTGAATAAGTGTTTCTTACTCTGATAAAAATACTAATCAGAAACACTAGACTGAAATTCTACATTTGATTACTAAATTGCATTAGAAACAAGATATCAGAAAGAGTTTAAATTATGCAGCCATTATTACAAGACCAGGGGTGCATCTATGCACATGCTGCTCTGTATTCATATTTAAGGTCAGGTTTCCAAGATATATTCATTTAGCCATCTTGCAACTCAGAGACATGCTTTAGATTTGTATGTTGCTTAGCAGTTTTGTAAAACTCAGATGGACAAGCAGCAGGTCATGGTTCCAGCACCGCAAGGCTTTTGGTATGTGCACAATGTACAGAACAGGAATAAATCCACAGGAACAAACAGAAGTGTTGACACACTTGAATTTACAAACCTCTCATAGCACCAGGATGAGCTGAGCCTCTGAAATCACTCATGTCTGAGTTTGCCTTTCCCTTTCTGTTAAGGAGAAAAGGCAATATAAAATGTTTTTCAGAGTGATTCCTGTGACAGATGTACGCAGTTTTTTAATCAGCCAAGATTATTCTCTCTCTAGCACTTCCCTGGGTGCTTAGGAAGCAAGGACATGCCTGGCTGATATAGTAAAGATGCATTTCTTCTGTTGTATTGTTCAAGGTTGTCCAACTGCAGGGACTGTTTCTGGCATTGTACCCCATATATCGAAACATACTTTAGAAATAAAACTCTAAATAATTTACCCTGGAAATACAACAACAACAAGAACAAAATTCAAGGGAAAAAAAAAATATGCTCACTGCGGCCATTAAGTCTAAATGGTTTTGACTGGTAGAAGTTTATGAATTATTTGTCAGACATGAGCTGAGTAATATTGTGCATCCTGTCCAGCTAATAAATGATAATTTATAAAACTGAAGGACATTTTTATTCTTTTGGTGTAGTGGCAGCTGGAAGTCTTTTCTGCTTTTATTTACACAGTGTTCAAGGAACTATCTCTGAGCTTGACAAGTGGGGAAATTACTAATGAGAATGATACAGTCTCAGCTTCTGTAAAGATCCTACTGTAACTCTTGATGGAACTGGAAACACCGGGTGTCCTCCACCTTGCTCAAGCCAAACTTCAGTTTTGTGAAGGACAGCTTTACAGATTTCTCTAACTTTCCTCCCTTCATGTTGATATTCACTCATTTTGCTGTTTCAGAGATGTTTCAGAAATAAAAGCTTTTTAAAGAATTGGAATAGTTCTGGGAGTGGTGACAGAGGAAGCATGTGTATACTGTCCACACACTACCATCTGGCAAGCAAATGTCTCTCCGGGTGAGTCTTACCATCCTGCAGAGGCTGTAGAGATCTTTCAGGAATAGACATGCAAAGCATAGTCAGGTCACTCATGTTTGCATCTCATGCTCAGATGGTGGCCCTCAAAAGGAAGAAGAAAACACTAAAATATCAGATTTAGTAGCATACTAATCTTGAAGACATCCATGCATCCATCTAGTAGAAAGCTAGTCAATAAAACCCATGAAGTCTAGGCAGACAGTGAGAAAAGGGCAGATTAATTTCTTTCTGTGGATTGTCTCCACTGCCTGTGCAGAAAGCTTAGATGATCCGGTCATCTCAAGATGTGTATCTGTTACAAGTGTTTGAAGCTGACTGTGAGCAATAACTCCAGGAGAGATATACACTGATGCAAATCCAGAGTAAGGGCACCAGCTTCTCTTGATTTCTTGTGTTCAAGGCATGAATTCTGTAAAATGGTACTAGATCTTCTGTATTTATAAAAAATTGTTAATAAAACCTTTGTTTGTGTGTATGTGTAATTGCTTTATCTTTAAGAGGTGACAGAAATATGTACTGATCCTAGGATTAAAGTGACATGTACACAGGACAAGAGCTAGAAAAGCTGAGAAATTACATGAAAGTAAATATAAAATATTAAAGTAAATAATTATTTTCAGAACATTTATCAGTTTCAGGGCATTACAGACAAGAGAAAGAAACATAAATTGGATTAAATAAATTGGATTAAATGCTCTGTATGTCAAACAGCCCAGAGCAAGGGATGATGTGTGTGTATATGCAGTGGCCTGAAGCTAAGGCTGGGAGAAGGAGGTAATTTAAAACACGGAAGAAAGAAAACGACAGTGACAAACAATTAAATGTTGGATCTTCATCTGGCAAGAATCATCAAAGACAAGGAAGTTTTGGTCCTAGAATCTGTCTCTAATGAGAAAATACAACAGAGATTCAGGATGAGCAGAAAGATTTCATTAACTCTCTGAAAGAACTTTGGAAGCCACTAAAAATAAAAATCTGTAAAAGTTAGCTCAAGCTGTTCACTACATTATTCAGCTATTCATAGATATTTGCTTGCTCATTTAAGTGGTTGCCACTAGGAAGCAGGTCTTCAATCAGTAGAATCTCATAAAATTCAAGATGTCTACCATGTTTCATCTCTACTTGCCTCACCACAAGACCAAGGAGATCAGCCTTCACAAAGTCAAAGAAATAAAGAAAACAGATCCACATGAAAGAATTACAAACTCCATGCAGCATTTTCGAAAATGCTCTTTGGACCCTGCCTGGTACCCAGAGACAACAGGATACTGTGATATAAAGTATCCTTTGGCACATCTGGGGATCATTTTTTCACAATCAGAGAAGACTTTTTCTATTCCTCCACAGACCCTTTATATTGAAAGAATTGAGGTAAATCAAACATCTTAGGGGTCCAAGAAGAAGGAATGCAGTCAACTAAATAATCTGCAAAGATATAAAATGCAGCTAACAGGAAGAGAAGAATCTCTCCTTGTTACGTCTCTGGTGAACAGAGAACATGAATTCAGCAGACAAGTTTTAGGTTCAACATGAGGAAACATTTACAGTCATAATAATAAAGTGCTCAGAGAGATTTTCATGGGAGTGTGTGGAGTCTCCAATTGTCCAATGCATGACATCCAATGTGAATGACTGACTACTGTTAGTCAACAACAGCTCCCAACTCAATTTTCCAGTCTCCTCTGCTCTCTTTTTTAATCCCACTAATTCTAATCTCTAAATCCTCTAATTCATCCTCACCAGTCTAAAATTCATGTCACTGCTGTCATCCCCTAAATAGAATATGCATTGGACAGACAAAACTGTCAGTGGCAGCAGGTGTCTCTCTACAGGCACTTCATTCTGTAGACTAGACTAAAAGACTATTTCGGTTGGAAGGGACTTAGCAGTGATCATCCAGCCCAACTGCCTGACTACTTCAGGGCTGACCAAATGTTAAAGCATGTTGTTGAAGTCATTGATCAAATGCCTTTTCAACAGTGAGAGGCTTGAAGCATTGACCATCTCTCTAGGAAGCCTGTTCCAGTGTTTGACCACCCTCTCGGTACAAAAATACTTCCTAATGTTCAGCCTAAACTCCCCCTGGATCAGCTTTGAATCATTCCCATGTATCCCATCACTGGATCCCAGGGAGAAGAAATCAGCACCTCCCTCTTTACTTAATCTCCTCAGTAAGCTGTAGATACCATGAGGTCACCACTCAGCCTCATTTTCTCCAAACGAGACAAATTCAAGAGTCCTCAGCCAGTCACAGCTTGGAATCATCAGCAGACATGCAAATGGTACATTTAACTCCTGAATGCAGATAGCTGATAAAGTACTGAACAGAATTGGCACTAGGACTGAGTCCCGATAAACACCACTGGTCACCACCCAAATACAGCCCTATTCTCTACAACCCTTTCGGTCCTGATATCCAGACAGTTCTTCACCCAGTACACCATGAAGCTACTCATCCCACAGCTGGACACCTTGTCCAGAAGGATGACATGAGGGACAGTATCAAAAACCCCACTGACGTCCAGAAAAAACACATCCACCACCTTCCCTCCAACCATTAGGCATATGATGTTATCATAGAAGGATATAAAATTAGTCAGGATTTTCCCTCTGTGAACCTCTGTTGACTGTGCCTGATGATTGCATTATTCTTTAAATGCCCTTAAGTAGCATGCAGTATAATAGTCTCTAGAATTTTCCTGTAAGATCCTTGAATCAGAGGACAGAGAAGTTCTTCCAGGAACCAGTTCTTCCAGTGACCAGTTCCTAGTGTTCTCTGTTAATATGAGAATCTTTTGGAGGTGCATAATTCTCTCTGATGAAAATAAGACATTTCAAATTATTATCTGAGATGGTGTATCTAACTTCTACCCCTCTACATATGAGCTAGACAAAGACTGCACTTAGTACATAGTGCAGGATGAGTCCTTGGTTTTAACAAAATGCCCTTAAGAGTGTGGTCTTTGAAGTGATTGGGAGTTACCTTGTAGCTCAGTTACAGTATGATTGGACTTCAGAGTTCAAGGAAAAAACACTTGAGGTAAGTTTTAGCTCCAAGCTCTTTTCTACCTGGACCATTTAAGACGACAAGCTAGTAACCTGCCTTGCACTGCTTTATGGAGTAAAGGCAAGGTTTAACCATGAAATTAACATTTTAAGTACACTAGTTCTTAAACTTCTGCTCTGAATTAAAAAGAACAGCAGAAACAAGGTTTACAGATGACCTCAAGGCCTCCCAAGGCTTAAATCCTATTCAGTTATTGTATAGTGAAACCACTTTCCAAATTACAAAGCAGAATTCTCAGTGACATTCAGAGGACAAGAGCAGTGTTTATAATCTCTGGTTTTGAGTAACTCTACATTGATGTCACCATATGAAAGTTTGTTTTTAAGAATCTTTGTCCAATGTAGAATAATTTAATTTATGAGCATTTTATTTGTCTTTTTTGTGTTCATATACTACGTGTCAGGGCCTTAAATACATGAACAGGTTCTCCAACTTCTTGTTAGTGACCAAGGTCAGCTCTGACATTGCACAGCCATGAAAACTGGGATTAGACTTCTGCAGAAACAACTGAGGCTTCAGTGACAGTCAAACTTCATTGGGACCACTCTCCTCCATCTCCTTTGGGGATGTGCTTAGGCTTCAGAGCTTGATTTTGGTTTCCACTTGTTGTGAGTATGCCTGTGCCATACTTTGTTGGTCTCATCACTGAGGTGATAATTTGACGCCCTGGCTAAACTTTGGACCTGATGCCCCTGTGAATTTGTCTGGTAATCACTGAATTCGTGATTGAACCTTACTGCTCTCAGAAGACTTGATATGGCCTCTTTATTTGGGTGCTGTCAGACTGTATTCTGGTTGGTGAATCATAGAATCACAGAATCATTAGGTTTGAAAAGGCCTTTAAGATCATTGAGTTCAACCATTAACCCTACTCTACCAAGTCCACCACTAAGCCATATCCCCAAACACGACATCTATATGGTTTTTAAACACATCCAGGGATGGTCACTCAACCACTTCCCTGGGAAACATATTCCAGTACCAGACAACCCTCTCAGTGAAGAAATTTTTCCTAATGTCCATTTTAAACATCCTCTAGTGCAGCTTGAGGCCATACCCTCTTATTCTGACACTAGTTACTTAAGAGAAGAGACCAGCACCTACCTCTATACAAGGTCCTTTCAGGTAATTGTAGAGAACAATAAGGTCTCCCCTCAGCCCCCTTTTCTCCAGACTAAATAGCCCCAGTTCCCTCAGCTGCTTCTCACAGGACTCATTCTCCAGTTGCTCTTCTCTGGACCCACTCCACCACCTCAATATCCTTCTTGTATTTTGGTGCACAAAACTGAACACGGTACTCAAGATGTGGCCTCACCAGTGCTGAGCACAGAGGGACAATCACCTCCCTGGTCCCGCTTGCCACACTATTTCTAATACAAGCCAGAATGCTGTTGTCCTTCTTGGCCACCTGGGCACTCTGCTGACTCATGTTCAGCTGCTTGTTGGCCAGCACCCCCAGGTCCCTTTCTGCCAGGCAGCTTGCCAGCCACCCCTCCCCAAGCCTGCAGCATTGTCTCCAGTTCTTGCGACCAAAATGCAGGACCCAGCACTTGGCATTGTTGAAGCTCATGTGACTGGCCTCAGCCCATCAATCCAGTGAGGACACATGCTCTACCTGCCTTGCACTCACCCTAGACTCCCTGTAGGTGTGGGTGTTTCATGGTTATTTCATAATTTTATGTGACAGGAGAGTATGATTTATTATTTAAGTCTTAGACATAAGAGATTGATAAGATATTGGAGCTTCTTCTGGAAGCAGTACTGGTCAAGACCATTTACTTACACCATGTGTCACCATCAAAGGTTGCATCTATCCTGCAGTTCAAATACTTGCTAAGCCACACAGATGAGCTAGGTATACATTAACTAGCCTGGTCACTGTTCTGGCTCTGTGAGTCAAACCTAAGACAGGTAATTTGCCTTTGCTCTCTGGATTGCACCTCCATTTGTCTCTAGGAAGGGTGAATGATAAATATATCACTGTCTGGCAAAGTCCTATATGCAGGGGATGACTCCTTGATCAAGCAGAAAGATATACATGAACACTCAAGAGCTGAAAATTGAAGTGTAAAAAATTTAGACCTGAAAATTGAGAATCTGTACAAGAAAGCTAATAAATATTAAAACATACTATCCACAGAAAAGTGACTTATTTCTTCACTTGGAAATGTTGTGCTGTGTATTGCCCATTATCCAACTGTTCTTATTAGATGGTGCTAATGATTTAAGTTTTGCAACACATGAGTTTTTTAATATGGGGCCTATGTGGTACTATGAACCTATCATCAAGTACCAGCCCTGCCTATTTGTGCTCTAAATTGTCATTAGCAGAGACTGTGTTCATGCTAGGTTGCTTTACAGCCCAGTTGGCTCCTAAATGTGCTCTCCAGTGCTACAATTGCTAGGAAATAAAAATCATTGCTATTTATTCTTAAGCTGTTTTATTCTCACAGTAACATGGGGGAAATGAAATAAAAGTATAGGTGCAAGAAAGGAAAACAGTGTTAAGAGAAGTGGCAAAATGGAAACAGCAATGAAAATTGAAGGCAAGGGTTCTCAGCTTTTCTAGCCCTCTTAACCCTACTGCTTCTTCATTGCCTTTTTCAGCTATGTCTCCCCCTGCCCTAAAATAATCAAGATCCCATTTCTGCAAGTGTCTGGAGCATCCTTTTCCTGCACAGATCATCAGGACACTCAACTCAGATGGCCACCTCCACCAGCTGAGTGAGGATGGGTCCAGACAGAGGGAAGGCAGATGAGTCACCAAAGTGACATTGTGAGATGTCTTGGTAGATGGTTTCACTTTCTGTCACTTTCACCTCTCTGGCATGGCTTCCAGAAAGGGATTATGCATATATATGCTACTACCTCAGACTGCAGATCTTTTTGAAGTTAAAAGGAGTTTTATTACTTGTTTAAATGGGTAAAGATTTAAGCCAGTGCTGAGAGCTCTGACAGTCCAACCACTCTTTCGTACATAACTCCTACTACATCTTATTTCAGACTCTGCTTGAAGACAGCTCAATACCTCCATTTAAAATGTTTCCTTTCAGACAGAGGTATTTTTTATACTGCCAGAGTGCAGAAGGGAGAGGAGAACGACTGGGCATTTATCCTGAATCTACTATTTCTGACTGCTGACCAGGATCAAATACAGCAAGTGAATAATCAGTGCCCTAGATTGCGCTGAACTTTTACTGCATTCACACCACTTTTTCAGAAGTGATTAGCACAGCAGATTCAGGTTATTTTACTCTTACGAGTATGCAGGGCATATGACACTGGGAAATGCAAATGAAGTATTACTCACTGCAATCAGTAATACTTTGCTGATCGTCTGTAATGAAACAACCTATTGGTTTACAAACCTGCTACTGCAACACACACATATTCCCTCCCTAGCCAGTTTCTCTTATCCTATTGGCCCTTGAAATGGCTCTTTAGATTGGTGTTTTGGAATAGGGACTTCACTTTATTTTGCATGTCTTTTTGTGCCATAGATATGGTTCTGGATATCTGTCCATGCAACAATATACATACAGTAACAAATTGGGGTTGTATTTGCATAATGTGGATCATTTCTAAATTTCTGTAACACAGCCATTATCAAGAGCTGAGCTGTGCCAGGGAACGACACAGTCCATAATTTTGATCTTCTCTGGCTGAACTAGTAGTTTTCACACTCATTTGAAAATTTCTCCTCCCACAAAGAGAAAAATTATGTAGCACATAAATATTTTATAGTCAAAATCCATACAGCCATTAAACCATGAGAATGTTCTAACTCTTAAATAATCTTTGGTCACAGTTAGTAAATGAAAAACTTCTGATCGACATCCAGAGGGACCTTGTCACACTTGAAAGATGGGCACATGCAAACTGGGAGTGGGTCCAGAGAAAGGCAATGAAGCTGGTGAGGGGTCTGGAAAGCATGCCTCATGAGGAGAGGCTGAGGGAACTGGGGTGGTTTAATCTAGAGAAGAGGAGACTGAGAGGACACCTTATTGCTCTCTACAACTACCTAAAAGGAGGTTGTAGCGAGGCTGGTGTTGGTCTCTTCTCCCAAATTACTAATGATAAAATGAGAAGAAATGGCCTCAAGTTGCATCAGGGGAGGTTGAGATTAGATATTAGGAAGAAATTCTTCCCTGAGAGAGTGGTTAGGCACTGGAACAGGCTGCCCAGGAAGGTAGTGGAGTCACCATCCCTGGACGTGTTTAAAAAATGAGCAGATGTAGCACTTGAGTCTAATGGGTAGATGTTAGGATGAAGGTTGGACTCAATGATCCTAGAGGTCCTTTCCAACCCTAATGATATATATATATAAAAAAACAAAAAACAACTCATCAAGTTCAACAAGGCCAAGCACAACGTCCTGCATGTGGACAGAGACAATCACAAGTACAAATACATAAGGTGTGGAGAATGGATGGAGAGAAGTCCTGTGGAGAAGGACTTGGAGGTATTGGTTGATGAGAAGCTCAGTATGACCCAGCAGTGTGTGTTTGCAGCCCAGAAGGCCAGTTGCATCCTGGGCTGCATCAAAAAATCATGGCCAGAAGGTTGAGGGAGGTGATTCTGCCACTCAGCTCCACTCTTGTGAGACCTCACCTGGAGTATTGTGTCCATCTATGGAGCCCCCAATACAAGAAGGACATGTATCCATTGGAAGGGGTCTGGAAGAGGGCCATGAAGATAATCAGAGAGCTGAAGCGCCCCCCCTATAAGGACAGACTAATAGAGTTGGGGAGAAGAGAAGGCTCAGGAGAGACCTTGTAACAGCCTTCCAGTACCTAAAGGGGTCCTACAAAAAAGCTGGAGAAGAACTTTTTATAAGAAGCCCCTCTTTTTTTGTAGTCATAGGATGGGTAATGGCTTCAAACCAGAGGAGGGTAGATTTAGATTAGAAATTATGAAGTATTCCTTTATTCTGACAGTGGTGAGAGACTGACACAGGTTGCCCAGAGAAGCTGTGCCTGCTCCATCAATGGATGTGTTCAAGAGCAGGTTGGATGGAGCTTTGTGAAACCTGGTCCAGTGGAAGGTATCCCTACACATGGAATGGGGGTTGGAACTAATGATTTTTAAGGTCTTTTCCAACCCAAACCATTCTATAGTTCTATTCATTGCCATCAGGGGAATTTAGTTCAATTCTAGGTTTGTATATATTTGTATATTTTACAATTTACTACTATTATTTATAAATC
>JANHFX010020134.1:2677-26209 GCA_027560015.1 Chloroceryle amazona
CCCCTCTGTCGCCTCCCATTGTAGGTATGTTTCTTGCGATTTCTCCAGTAATAGGTATCTCTTAACAAACCCTAGTACTTCTGTCTTTGGAGTATCAATACACAGAATGTGATAATTCAGGAGCTGATGGGCTTCTTCAAGTTGGTTTGGGGATTTTTTGTGTCTATGTGCTCATAGGCATGGGCAGCCATGTTGTCTATTAGATCTGCAGTAGAAGTGTTTGCAACATTTTTCAACTGTGATGTAGTGGAAAATCTAGTCCTCTTTGAGACTGGCTTCATCATCAAAGAAAGGGAGTATGGTTTGCAATTAGTTATGGGCTGCTTTTTTTCCCTTATGCCTCCAGCATCTTCGGATCATAAGATCCAGAATAAATGTTATGTGTGGTCAAGTAGAAGATAAGATGGCATTTTGTCAGTTAAGCGAGTAAGGAAGAAGTTTCAATTGGCAATTTTACACTCCCTTTCTTGAGTAATGCTTTGCTCAAACCAGAATTTTCTTTTTTAACTTGAAATTAGACTGACCTCGCCCTCACTGAGATGTGTGCACTCTGTTCCCTGAGATTGAGCTATGTAATCTGAAGAGCAGTAGCATGTGCTCATTTCTTTAGCATCTCTAACAAGTCTCAAAGAAGGTCAATAGTACAGAATACACAATTTAAATTAGAATCTGATAATCTCGTGCTTTAGGTGTTGTCTTTTGGAGTGATCATTGACACTGTCACCTGCAGACAAAACATCACTTATTTCCTTTTCTTTATTTCACTTTGATCTTTTCATCAGCCTTGAATTTAGTAAGGCATGTGTGTGAGATGTAGTATCAAATAAAAAGCATATAATTTAAATAATGCAAGTTAAAGCTATTCCTTAATTTGAGCAATGTTCTTGTTTAGAAACCCAGATAGTGAAAAGTAAATGTGTCAGCTCTTCAGGAAACTTTAAGGGCACTTCAGAGTTATTACAATACTTTCTCATTAACTGAAAGCATATCTCCTAATCAGTGAATTTTATTATTAAAGTATATGCCTGTCTTATTCCAAGATCTCATTTTTATTTCAGAAATAGAATTAGATATTTTTAAATATTTAGTTTTTAAGTTCAATTTATATTACAGGGTCAACAAAACTAGATACATTAAAATCCGTCATTTTGTTCCAAAATGTGGAATAAAGCAGTGAAGAATACAGTAAGTAGTATTATCCTACAGAAGTCAGTCTGGGCACAGTCATTTCTAATGGAAGTTATTTGGATGCATGTCTGACCATGAATGATGAGTTGTTAAATCATCTGGAGGAGGTGTGTTTGAGCAATGAGCTGGGCTCTCTACCTCTGAAGCAGAGTGTTTGGCCCGTTTTTGTCTGGAGGTCTCAGAATTCAGAATGAGCTGATGCAAATTTTGTTTGACATATGAATTTGATACTTATTACCTAGATCAAAAGCAAACTTTTTATTGCAAGGTGCACTTAAGCCTTCCTGAACTAATGGCTTACTTTTTGCTTCAGCATCGCAGCGTTATGGGAGCATATCTGAATGCTGTGCCCTTGGTAAGGAGCTGGTCTTGAGAGCAATTCAGGAGATGGGAGAGCAAAGCAAACTATTTTAAACATAATTGGCTGGTGTTTCACAGTTGAAGGTTTCATGTGCTTAATTTCTTGTAGTGTCTTCATCTGGTATTTATAAACTTTCTGCTAATCAAATATTTCTGTAGTGACAGTATGGGTTTTTTTTTGTCCAGTGTTCTGTCTTCAGACGTTTGGACCTTAAATATATTCAGGATTGGTTGTCCTAAATAGCTGAACCAAAGATAAACCTCTTAACTATAGTCCATGTTTTTCCTCTGTGTAACAGATACATGTAAAAGGACAGAATATATTACACTGCAAGGTATTAAGAAGTGGGGAAAATAAGCTTTAAACTGAGAAAGCATATCTGCATGTGGTTATCTTCAAACATATTTTTTCTCTTGAGCTTTGTAGTTGAATATCTAATTTGTGAAGGAGACAAAAAACCTCTAGTTAGCAGTAACTGATTTTCAGGCTCTCTCTCCTCTCCAACATACATACAACACAGAGATAATGTCAGAATATTGGCTGTCTTGAAAGATACTTTAAGTAATAAAGTCATAAGTGATCCAGGAAGGCAAAGAAAATCATCTGTTACAGAAAAAAAAAATTGTTTAAGAAGGAGATAATTTTATTCAAATACATGCTAAAATGGAGTTTATGAAGCAAAGTGCTGTCACATTTCAGTGATGGATTGGGAAATACGACGTCTGTAATTAATCTGATTCTCTATGTAGATGAATTTGCTTTAATTTCTAGCTGAAGTAAGTTGCTTTGGACCCCTATAGCTGTGTTTTCCACTTCCAAATTGATGGGTAGTATCAAAAGTATATTGACATGGTGCAGAATCTTATACTTGCCTGAAGAACCTATTTTACCTACAAGTACAGCTGAAGTCCTGGAATTTTAACTGCAAGTTCTGAAAAAGAGATTAGAAAGTAGGTTTCATATAAGGAGCATTCTCTGTCAGAAGTCTTGGTTAGGTGTGCTAACTAGCACTCCAGGCATATATGTATCACTGTAGTTTCTCAGTCCTAATAGAAATAAAACCTTAACTTCCTGTTTTCACCAGTTCCGCAGAAATCTAAGACATAACCAAGTCATCGGTGTCACTGTCATATTGTTGAGGGGGGAGAAGGGGAAATAAAATCATCTGTACTATTTCCTTTTAGACATGGGCATTGAAAATGTCAACCTTTATATTGGAAGGTGAAGGTGACTTAAAATACAAGATTTGTATGGGATCATAAATCTTCTGCTGTGCTGTTCTGATTTGAAAATGTGTGCTAGGCAGTGGATCCTTTTTATCCATAAATGGTCCACTGTTTAGCAGAAGGCCTTTTCCCCAATGGACATAAATAATGAAACACTCCTAAAGTATGATTCAACTTTTTTATTACAGTGTCTGAAGTAAATAACTGCCCTCTGGCTTACTGAAAACATTCTAGTGTTATTTTTATACAAATAGTTATGAAGGGGTTTCTGGTGCTGCTTTGCTTTGAGGAACAAAGAGGAAGTTGCTGCTATGTTAGTTGCCATTAATAAAGCATCAGAGTTTTATATGAAGTGGTTAGTTTTTAAAGCTCTCTCTGCTATATTGTAGTTAACTGATATCAAATATGTAGCAAAACCATAATTCCATCTTTCACAAAACATTTTGTAGATTTTGGATTCTTTAGATACTTTAGATGGTTTCAGAATGTCGTAAAAAAAAGACTTGCTGGTACTGGAAAATACCCATGAATTTCTGACTCATCTGCTGCAGAAGGTACTCTCCAAGTGGTGAGTATATGCAGGCATAAAAAACCTAAACAAGGTAAGACTAGTTAAACAGCCGGTAATTAAGCACCGAATTTTGAGTCAATTTAGAGTATTCTCTAAGCACAATTAAATAGGTGTTTATGATATCTTCCACTTTTTGGTAGAAGAGTATTTGTTTTCTATATTTGCTTAGTCAGTTTTCTTTAGTGTACAAAAGTAATTTTCAAATCCTGTGGAGGAACCTTTGCCCACCTTCAGCTCATCCCACATTGTTCTTCCTCAACTGGGAACACAAACTCTGCATTTTATCAGATGCATTTCAGATGAATTTTGTATTTTATGCTTCTTTACAAGGTAAAACAATAATCAACAAAAATTGTTTGATAAATTCTATTTTTTTTTAACTGCAGCTCATCTTAATGTAGTTAATAAATGTTGATATTAAGATATTATCTAATCCTTCTGTGTACAGTACTGTCTTTTTGGTTGCTAACTGCAGAATGGTTTGGTTTGTTTTTGTTTTTTTTTCAAAAAATCCCTTTCTGAGGATACTGTACCAGCCTACTTAGAGCTTCATGTCCTAGACATATTTAAGTTGTTGAGTTTATATTGTGGAAAATAATTTGCTAGTGTAGGGTCTCCAACTTGTAGTGTTTGGGATTCCAGACATAAAACCTGTCTCTCAAGTAGTCTAGACTTGGTCTTATTTATAGTGTTCCTAGCACTTTTAGCTGTGTTATCTCTATTGTCACGATTGGAATGATTTTGTAAACAGCTAGGGGAGATTTAGTGACGTGTAACTTAATTATGCTTTTTGTGAGATGAAAAAGTAGAAGACTTTTGCATAAGATACAGGGAAGAGAAGTACAATGTAAATGGAAGGTAGAGCAAGAGAGAAAAACCTGAGCTTACTTTGGGAGCCTTGCAATTTGCGTAACTGCCTAAAACTTTTCAAGTCAGCTTAGAAGAAAGCAGTTGATAACCTTTGTCTTTAGCTGTTTAGTTATGTCTGTCATTACAGTGAAATATGCAATAATACAGCTCAATGAAATTTTCTATCTGTGTTCTTGAAATTATTGTGTAACAAGAAATCATCACCTCATTTTGTGTAACAAAATTACACAGCTTCTTGATTTTGTTTTAACCTTGTGATGCAAACTGACCCTCTTGCATCTGGGTCTAAAGGGCAGATCTGGACTGGCAGGATACTAGGTTTAATATTTTGTATTTCTGCCCCTGCCCCCCAGCTTCTTATAAGTTGATAAAAGCAATTATATAAATATGTGAAATACATGAACTTCATTTGCATGGATATCTCCTGCTGAAGTTTGAAGTGGATTCAGGATGAGTGTAGCCAAGTTTTTCTGAACATTTTCCTGTGGTTTCCAGCAGTTTCATTATAATTTAAACACATGGCGGGGTGGCTAATGTCTTTTCCCTGCTTGAATATAATTGTCTTTCTTGTGTCACTGAGTAGTATTTAATGTTAATAATAATGTGGATAAGTGACAGAATGCTTTAGCCTTCCGTCTGATGAAATAATACAGATCTGTTGCTATAAACAGTGTAATGTGAATTTTGATACTTTTTTTTTAGAGCTGACATCCCTTTCTTTCCCCAGTAGCTGACAACATATTGATAGCTGCAATTGTTTCTCATTTGAAAATGTCATTCTAGAAACACTTCGGATGATACTTCTGTATTACTGTTAATTTCATATCAAGGTTTTTATCCTCTACTTTATGTGAATTCAGTTGATCAAGTCCAGGCACATCCACTTAATTTGTTACTCTTTAAAATGTGTGGTCCAGTACTTTGGTGTGCTAGATTAGCCTCATGTTAAAAAAAAAAAGAAATCTGCAAATCCATTTTTGCTCGAAGCTTTTGAAAGCTTATTAAAAGTTAGTTGTAGCATTGAATAATAGTGGAAATGTGATTACCCTTTGATTTGTAAAGAAATCTGTAATCCAAGGTATGAATTTGTGTTGTACTGGTCTGCAAAACACTATGCTGGTCAGTGGTGCAGAAAGTATGCTGATTGCAACCAAATGCTTTTGTGCAGGTTTACTAGCAATGTTTGCTATACAAGTGGTTTTGAATATGCACGTGGATAATTTAAAGTCACTTGAAATGTGAACTTTGTTGTTAATATCAGGAGCATAACTGGGGAACAGATGAGAAGTAATGAATGTGAAGTCATTGATAGACAATAAATTACTGTGTACATTTTTATTTATTTATTCCTTTAAGGTCTTCAGATGTAGTCTCAGATGATTAGCAGTTTATATGTTTCTTCCACTTAAGATAGTAGGTTGAATAGAAGAGAGTACTGGAAGTAAAGATTATTACAAAAAGATTCATCTGTTGAAAACATATTCTACGTGACATCAGAAGATGAAGAACACAGCATATGGCCTTTACTATTAACTGCAGTTTGTACAGTGCTGTCGAGCTTCTCTGGTATCCCTAAGTACTGTTTGCCTGTGATTTCCAATAAGCTTTAAGTAAGCTGTTTTTCATTACTTGTAGTTTTTAGAAGTCTCTTGGTATTTCATCATGCTTATTTTCTAATCACTTGATTTCAAATTTGGAACCTTTACAAAAAATAAACTCCCTATTTGTGTAAGGATCCTGATTTACAAGAAGTACCCAGTTCTATGTATCCAGTGAGGTATTTACTTTCAGTGATCGTAGAACACAGTGTATTGAAAACATTTTCAATGTTCAAAACCCACCGGGACATGCTCCTGTGTGACTTGATCTAGGTGATTCTGCTCTGGCAAGGGGGTTGGACTAGATGATCTTTCTAGGTCCCTTCCAATGCCTGACGTTCTATGATACTATGATTTTCAGAGTGTTTGGGCCCGACGGATGAGAAGTCAGCATCTGAGACCTATAAAACTTACAAGGGCCTAAAAAACAGAGTATGTGCTGCTGTTATGTACACAGGAAACTATATCACAAAACCAACCCTATTTTCTGCACAAGCACAAAAGGTTGTATGTGGATAACTGACTTTGGGGAAGGAGAGTAGACTCTGAAATTTAGGTTTAAAGTGATAGGAAAGCAGGCCGCTGTACTAGCCAAGTTTAAATGCAGCATTGACTGTATATTAATCTATTATTTTTACAACTGTATGTGAGAAAAGTGGCATGGGAGTCCACAACTAAAAATGCAGTTATGACCAACTTCGTCTTGGTTTGCCTTAAAACCATGTTGTTTGAAAAGTGAAGAGTGACATCACAAATCTAAGAGTTGGTGTTCTCTGTCTTGATGGCAGTAAATACATTGATGGAGAAGAATGGCAATAACAGATAGGTAAAGTGATAACTAAATAATTAACTAGGAGGCATAAATTCAGAACTTGATCAAATACTGGTATAGGGATAAGGAGAACTCTGGAGGAGCTTAAATGTACTCCTTGAGATCAAAACCAAAAGACAGAACATAAAAACTTCATGTATGTTTAAGTTTGTGGGGTTTTATCCTAATACAAAGAGCTGGATAAAACTATACTAAAGTAAGGTAAAGCTAATCAAAAACATCTGACAACAGTGACAGGCAGGAGAGAGGTCTTTTTCAGAATTCCTTCATGCTACAGAAGATGTGGTTTAGATACCCAGTGTGACTGAAATGATCTGATAGTGCAGGTTTTTTCAGTGCTCAGTGAACTAAGGGTGTGCTATGAGAAAATGGAAGAATCCGTGAACTGAAGGTTTTCTAGATATATCTGTTTGGTGTGGATATGAGCTGAAAACACTTGAGGGAATTCCACCGCAGTGAAAACATTTTGAAGGCTTGTTGGCTTTAGAGCACACACTTGCATGAATAAAAGCTGTCAGACCCCATCTTCCATTAATCGAAGTTCACAACTGGGGCATGGCTCTTTCTGAGGGTTGATAGCTGGCATGGTGCCTTGGACCATAGGCACATATAGACCAGAAGCTCCCAAAGTGTCATGACTATTGTGGGTAGCCTACATCTTCTGGAGGAGACCTGAGGGGGTAGGCCCATCACTTAAAGTGACTTCCAAAGCCTTCACACATGGCACAAGATTGTGATTACCTACCTAGAGTAACTATTTGCCTTCAGTAATGCTCCACTATCAGATAGAGCTTTTCCTGTCTCCTGTATTCAGGCAGGTGACCAAGTACAAATCTGAGGTTATGCTGCATAGTTGAGGGAAATAAACATTTTGTAAATTGATGCTACGCAGGTCGCATAAAGAGTGATGGCCATTGCTCGATTTCCTCTGCTCAGGTAAATTCAACTGAAGTTCCCTCAGGGGCAGTGCTACTGTGCCTGACTAATCTGGAGGCAGTTTCTTCAGGTGCTTAGTGTTGCTGCAGTATAACCCTGAAAATAACATGCCTTAAGCTTGTTTATACCTTAAACAAGGCTGTACTGTGGTTATTATTTTCAAACTATGGAGTGAGTTCTGCTTGCTCAGAGCTACATGTCCTGCTAGCAGGAGCCCTTCATAGTCAAAGCTGGGGAAATCCTGTACTCTGGACAGTCCCCATCCCACTCTCAACCCCTTTTATTAAAGTTCTCAGAAAACAATAACTTTCTCCAAAATTAAAGACCTGTTAGACCCTTCTAGAATTTTCTGTTAAAATGCACATTGTGACATTAGTCCCTCTGTTCTCCTGATGTGCCCACAGAGCATCTTTGACCACTTGTTCGAGTCACCAATGCTGGTCACTTCAGTTTGATGTCACAGTCCTTTAAGAGAAGCTGAACACTATATCACATAAATGGATCTGCCTGAGGAACAAATAACTGACCAACAGAAAAACTGTCTGGATGGCTGAGCCAAAAGAGTGGTAGTGAATGGAACTAAATCTGTCTGGCTTCTGGTCACAGGTGGAGTTCCCCGGGGTTCAGTACTGGGGCCTATTCTCTTTAACATCTTTATTAATGATCTGGATGAGGGGATTGTGTGTACCTTAGACAATTTACAGATGACACCATGCTAGGTGGGTGTGTTGATCTGCTAGAGGGTAGGGAAGGTTTACAGCAGGATCTAGACCGGTTAGATCAGGTTAATTGCATGGGGTTCAACAAGGCCAAGTGCTGGGTCCTATACTTGGGTCATAAGAACCCTATGGCAAGCTACAGACTTGGGGATGTGTGGTTGGAAAGCTGCAAGCTGGAAAAGGACCTGGGGGTATTGATTGATAGTCAGCTAAGTAAGGGGCAGGAATGCCCGCCGGTGGCCAAGGCCAATGACATTATGGCTTGTATCAGAAACACTGTGGCCAGCAGGAATAGGGATGTGATCATCCCCCTGTACTCAGCATTGGTGAGGCCACACCTTGAATATTGCCTTCAGTTTTGGGCCCCCCACTATGAGAAGGACATAGAAGTGCTGGAATGGGTCCAGAAAAGGGCAGTGAGGCTCGTGAAGGGCCTAGAGCACAAGTCCTGTGAGGAGCGGCTGAGGGATCTGTGGTTGTTTACTCTGGAGAAGAGGAGTCTGAGGGGCAACCTTCTTGCTCTCTACAACTACCTGAAAGGAGTTTGGAGGGAGGAGGGGACAGCCTCTTCTCCCAGGTGACATGTGACAGGACCAGAGGTAATGGATGCAAGCTGCACCAGGGGAGGTTTAGGCTGGATAGTAGGAAACATCTCTTCACTGAAAGGGTTGTCAAACATTGCAGTGGTCTGCCCAGGGCAGTGGTGGAGTCACCATCCTCGGAGGAATTTAAATTGCGTGTGGTCCTGGTGCTGAGGGACATGGTTTAGTGGTGAGCTTGCAGTGTTGGGTCAAAGGTTGCACTAGATGATCCTGAAGGTCCAACCAAGGACATCCTCTGATTCTGTTAAAAAACCACAAGCAAACAAGCAAACAAACAAACAAACAAACAAAGCAATGTGATGGTATTTCCCTGGCTGGTAACATCTGTTGCTATGTTTGTCCAAATAGCATGGGGGTAAAATAGCTCTCAGAACTTGCCTACAAATATATGTATATTTGTATAGTTCATTTGAGAGATAGAGCATCTGTTTTGTCTGGTGACAGTGGTAGAAGATTTGCTGTTGAATGTATTCACATGGAAGACAATAGAGACATATGTGGTGAGTGATGAGAGAGGATGGTGGAATATGTCTGTGTGTGATGGATTTCCACAACTTCTGAGTCTTGGGACTTGCACTTGGGCATGCACTGAAGCTGCAGCAGAGAACAGCACCAGACAATCATGTCCCAAAAGTTACTTTTCTGTATCTGAAAACTTTGGCTGAATACAGTAAGGATTGAAATATGAAATATCTTACTGTACAAACACCATCATTCTGTGGCAGTTACGCTGTAACACAATGTGTTGCATTTTATAGCGAAACTAACTCCTGTTTTGGATCTAAATCTTGAAATGAAACTTGCAAGATTTTTTCCAGGAACAAATGACAGTCAAGTTCTTCAAAAACAACTTTTTTTCTTCTTTTTTCTTCTTTTAAATTATTTCAAGATGTGATATTTATGCATAATTTCATTGTTAGGTATAAACAGGCATTGATGGAGTAGTTCTGATACATAAGATGGGAATCCTAAGGTTGTTCACAAGTCCAGGTAGTTTAGAAAAAAGTTAATGATATTTTGGCACCCCACCTTAAACAACTAAAAGAAAATGGGAAGATAAACTAATGAAATTACTCTAACATAAGCTAGTGAAATAAGAAGATGGAATTAAAAAACTGTGGGAAGACTTCAGGCAGTAACTTGCCTGCTCTCTTAGTACCCTCCTTTTTTTCAGTGCTCTAAAGGAAGTAAACTAATTAATTTTGCACTCATCTATTTTTGTAGTACCTCTGGCACTGTACATGTACATATATACATATAAATGTTTACTCTGACTAGCCAGTTTTGCCATTCCCTTTGTTTGTGTGATCTTTAAATACAGGACTTGTACTAAATTATTCTTCTTTCCCATGCTCTTCTCCAGAAAACCCACAAAGATATTTGAATAGTGTAAGGTGAAAGCAGCCCAAGATGACTTAGTAAGAAATAATTGCGACAAAAGGAAAATGGGTTCCTCTTGAGTACGCAAAATCTTTTATTGGCAGGAGAGGTGCATAAGTCAGTTATTGCTGGTAGCTATGGAGCTGGCCGTGTGATCCAGTAAATATGTTTCTGGATGTTGAAAAGTTGTTCTGAATAAATCTAAACCAAGCTGAAAAGAGTCTGCTGGAGAAAAGCATTCTCCTTGAAATTTTAAGCTCCTTTTGTTCAACATGAGTGGGTGAGTTCAGACTTCCACATTGCCAAATAGATGTACTTGATTTCTACTGTGTTTCACAATCATTTAGATGAGTTTTCAGTAATTGGTAATATTTGATCATGAGTATAATGTGAGATATTATTCTTACATAGCACACATCCATTTTTATACAGAGTTTGAGAGATAATTCTGACAAAGCTAAGCCTTGTTACACACAGGACTGCTTCTCAGACACCTGGTTTTAATGCTTGTTTATTTAGTTGATACATTACATGAAATCTGCTTTAACAGTCTTTCTCCCTACAATTCATATCTCTTCTCTTGAATTTTTTGCAGAGTGCCAAATCCAGACAGGTTTCTCTAAATTTCTCTGTAACAGCTGCATGTAGTTACATGTACATCAAGTAAGTGTAGTTTGACTGAACACTGTTCTCCTCCACAGTAGTAACATACAGAGATTACTGTGATTAAAGCTTCCCAGTGCTTTGCGGTCCCAACGTTAAGATAAATTGCTTCTCAGAAACTATTTTTTTTCTCTTGTTCTTTCAATGTATCGCTATAATATATAATTTTTTAGCAAAATTTTAACCCTGAATTTTCTTGGAAAATGCCTTTTGTAGAAATAATTGCACCATCCTATTTTTTCTTGACTTTGTGCTGCATTTTTTGTCAAAATCATAGAATGGCTTGAGTTGGAAGGGACCTTCAAAGATCATCTAGTTCCAACCCCCCTGCCATAGGCAGGGACACTTGCTAGTACACCAGGTTGCTCTCAAACTCCCATCCAGCCTGGCCTTGAAAACTTCCAGGGATGGGGCATCCTCTGGGCAGCCTGTCCTAGTATCAAGCGCTCACTGTAAAAAAAAATTGTCCTTATATGTGATTTAAACCTACCCTCTTTCACCTTAGAACTGTTACCCTTGTCCAGTCATTTCAGGCTCTGGTAGGAAGTCTGCATCTGTCTGTTAAGCCTCCTTTAATTATTGAAAGGCTGCAAAAAGTTCTTCACCCAGCCTTCTCTTCTCCAGGCTAAAAAACCCCATCTCTTTCTGCCCCTCCTCATAGCAGAGTTGTTTCAGCTCTTTTGACAGTTTTTGTGGCCCTCTTTTGGACCTGCTTTAACAGGTCCAGATCTTCTTCTGCTGAGGACTCCAGAGCTAGATACAACACTCCTGGTGGGGTCTCAGGAGAGAATAGAGGGAGACATCACCTCCCTTGACCTTGTGGCCACTCTTTTCTTGATGCAGCCCAGGATATATTTGACTTTCTGGGCTGTGAGTGCACATAGCCAGCTCATGTCCGAATTTTCATTCATCAGTACACCCAAGTCATTCTCTTCTATCCTAGTGTACCTTTGGTGGGAATTTCCGTTATTTTTTTTTAGTACTTATTTGGTACTTAGAAATCAAAGTATCATTTTGGTATATTTCTAATATTTGTAAGTACTGAATGGTACCTTTAAAACTTTAAATTTTGGTGATAGTATTAAGTGGTACTTCTAGATTATTTATTTATTTTGGAGTTGAAAATACGTAGGAGCTGTCTAAGTTGTTTTTGTAGCTGCTTTGTCATAGTGAAGAAAGTGCAAAACAGCTTGCACTTTCTAATATTCTCTATTTTTCTTTTAGATTCCCTTGCATGTGTATGAGCATATTTACAGTTCCAACCTATGTCCTTAACCTGTGGAGCTAAAATGTTACAGATGGACAATAGCTGGTTCCAAAAAGAGAGAAAGGCCCTGTAATGAAAATTACAAGTTATTCTGCTTTAAAAACTGTCAATCTGTATTATTTTCAGGGAAAGTATACTTAATTTTATGGAAAGCAGTCCAGGGTCTTAATCCTCTAGGAAAGACAAGCACAGTGAGAACAGTGAAGGAGTCATTTAACCGTTGGTGGGTGACAGCCTCAGTGTCTTTAACTGCATCCCGGTGATGTAAGAATTGTAATGGAAAATTGTATTATATTTATGATTTCCCCCTGTTTAGACTTACATACCTGAATGTGGAATAGAGTCCCATTTAGAAATATTTATATTCCTAGCTAATGAAAAAGAAGATGGGAGGTTGTGTGAGGTTTAATTCATATAACATTTATCTACGAAACTGCTAGATCCTTATGTTTTATCAGTGTTTAAGAATTGAGTATTTTTTTTTGTGAAAAGAAAAATAAAAATCAAATCTACATCAGACTTCTGGAAGACTTAAATAGAAAATGCCATCTACTGAGATAATTTAGAAGAAAGTATTCGGTGCAGAGTACTACACCTTTCAAATGAGCTGGATTTTTTTTATTGTTATTATTATTTATGTTCAGAAAATGTATTTTGGATTAGTTCTGTGTATTTTTCCAGGTATTACTTTGGTGGTTGGTTTTTGTTTGTTTGTTTGTTTGTTTTCCTACAATTATGTGTAAAACACAGCATGACTCCAGAAACACCTGAAGTAGGACATTCACAGGTTTGTTCATAGCCTTGATAGGAAGGTGCTGCTTTAAGGAGCACACCTCTCTGCTGAAGAATGTCTTTTTGTGTTTGTCTGTCATGGGAAACAAGCACTTTCAATCCTTTCATGCTTGCTTCAGTAGCACATGTAGATCTGGAACCTGTTTTTCAGAGGTAAAATTATGGAAATTTGCAACCCTACTGACAAGCTATTTGCATAGCCTGGAATAAGATTCTAACACTAACTCAGAATAGCAGTTAAAGCACCTCCTTGTGTTAATTACAACAGCTGGCACAAGATAGCTGTAAGGAAGTGTACTTAGTCAACAGCCATATAATAAGGAAATACTGCAGAGTGTCCTTTTGATAATGTTAAGTTTTTGTTTCAAATGCACTGAGCTTTGCTAACGTTACCTAGTGGTAAAGATGACTAGTTAAAAGTGCATTCCAGGAAGTGCAGCTGTTTGCACTCTTGCAAAATAATGAATATATTTGTGGTAGAGACTATGCAAGAAGGCAAATCGCCTGGTGACTGATACTGCTTTCCTTACTGGAGAGCTGGAAGCCAGGAATCTGAACTTGTTAAGAAACTGCTTCAGCCGATGCATGTTAAAACCAGCATAAGCTTTTCCAGTCTTAGGCTGAAACCAACTCTCATGCTGCAGTCATCTGCCACTTTCGCTCAGATTCATTTCTTCCACTGTTTTTTCAAAAAGAAAATGTAAAAAATGACACTTCTCAAGCATCTTTCCTGAAACAAACTAAATTTATAGTATTTGAAGCTTGTTAAAATAACTTTTGACACAACAGAAGAATATCTATGAGTTTAATAAATGTTAATTTTGGGGGGAGGAGTAAGAAGATAAATTTAAGGAAATTTAATTGAAAAACTGATATGTGTAATATCAAGTAAATCAGAAACAAACTAACCTTCAATTTTGTTAGTTTGGCTGGGCAATATTTTAAAATAATATTGTGTATCTGAACATAAATTTCTGTTCCTCAAATAATATTGAACACTATTCACTTAGATTCATAGATAATCTTTTCTAGTGTTTTATCATGAATCACCTTGGGGTGTATGCTACATGTTTTTTGCTAATGTTTATGCTGTTAAATTGAAAGAATTTTAGCCTTAATTATTAATAGATCCCCTAATTCTTTTTTATAAGGTTATAAAAAGGAGGTCTTTTGCTTTTGTCCTGGTACTACATATACCAATAAAATTTCATTAGACTAGTGGTAGCTGTGTTTTAGGAAGAGGTAGCTGGAAGGAGACTGTCTTCTGAAAAACAGGCTCCAGGTGCTCCTATAGCAAGCAATGGCATCTCTTGTTGCAGTCAAACTTAATTTTTATTCTGGGCGGGTCTCTCACCCTCTGTACATGGTAGGGGATTGTACTAGTACTGGAGGCTTATGGTGTTTAAAGTTTTACTTGTTTGTTGTTTTGGGATTTTTGTGGCTGGCCTGTTCTTACTTGTTTTCATATCAGTCTCTGAGCTGAAATAATTCTTTTCATTACCTGCTGCTCAGCCCCTGAATGTTTTTATACTGAGGTCTTCTGTAATGAGCTTGTTTGTTGAAAGAGTAAATTCTTCTGCCTGGTGCTACATGATGGCATTCCCTCCCCTCAGCTGCTATGCTCTTCTTTTGTGTTTCCTCTGGTTCGAATTCTGCTTTCCTGAACTATGTAGGTGCATACATATGTTTGCTTATGTATATACATAGATGTGTGTCATAAATAGCATCTCTAGATAGAGGTCTTTCTCTATTGGAATTACTTGTCATGTTTTTTGCTTTTCTTACTGGGAGAGACCGGTGGGCTCCTTTGCTAAGGGTTTCATGGTTCCAGAGGCATAGATACATCTTGGCATTAACTCTTGTATTGCAGCAGCATTTCTAGTACGTATAGCTTGGAAGGCTAATCATCAACATGCAGACTCATCTGGCTGCATTACCATTGGATTGTTATGTACAGTATTAGCAAACATATAGCAAGACATATTTTTTTTCATGCTTAGCTGTGAAAGCTGCTCTGAGCAGTGTGCATGATGGTGTAGCAAATGCTTTTGGAGCTCAAGGGCATATGGGGCTGTGAGGTCCTGGGTGGATTTAGCCCTGGTGCATCTTAAGGCTGTGAAGTCATGACTGAAGCAAAAAGTGATACAGGAAGCTTGACTCCTCAACTTTCCATGTGTGAGAAACAGTGCAGACTGCTTCATTCAGCATTTGTCAGGATTCATCTGTTTGAGGTAGTTGTAAGAATGGTGGAAAATGTGCAGGCAGGTGAAGTTATCCTTAGTTTAATTGAAGAAGATTAAACAGTATTTGTTGTGATCATGCACTGCTGCAATTGCTGCTCATCTAGAGTTGGCTTGAGGGTGGTGAAGTCCCAGTTTAATAAGATAAATAACCAATCAGCAGGAGAGAAGCTCAGTGATATTTGTTTATATTGAAAAATACCACATTTCAAACATCAGTAGGTGTTGGGATTGTGGGTATGTGAGCCTCAAAGGAAGCCTTTGGGGTGAGCATCATGCTGGCATGATCCCAGGCCATGGGGTGTGGTTCTGGTGTCGTCTTCTTGCCCACCTCCACCCAGAGAACAGGGTGCTGTGCAGAATGGCTGCTGAAAGGAACAGGATCAGGCACCAGTGCTGACAAGGTAGGTATGATGAAATGACAGCCAAGGTAAGGACGCTGTTGTGGCAGGCCTGAGTTTGGTCCTTAAGTTGGTCAAAATGCTGTCAGGCTGGGTGCAGGGTGAGTAGATAGAAAGAAATGTGGTGCACCTAGGAAAAGCTGTTGAGAGCTGGTAATGTCCCTACTTATCAAGCATGCTTAATGCCTGAGTCAATGTAATGGAAATTTGAGCTGAGAAATAGGCTATCCAAGAGGAGTATTTCTGGAAAAGTGTGGGGTATGAACATTACTTCAAATGCAGCAGTCCCTGTGTGGAGGATTAGGTGTGGTAGATATAGCTAGAGCATTGGACTGGTAGCTGTGGTCAAGGGCTGAATAACAGAAGGAAATACCATACTGTGAGCTAATAAATTTTCAACTTCAGAACAACAAAGAGATGACTGGAACTGATTGTTGACCTATGTGGTCTCTAATTGATTGAAGGGATTATGATACTGGGGGATACGTGATAAGAAACAAGGCATCCTTAAGCCCACACAGTTCACGCCTTTTGTGTTTTTGAGTTTCTGTAGAACAGCTGAAGCTGTGGTTTATTATTTAGTCACATACCAAGTGTCTGCATCATCCTTTGTATGCAGATGTCTTTGTATGGAGAGTCTGTGCATCCCACTATTGTTGTCTTATCTTTTTTTGAGCAGTAACAGATTGGTTGATTTATCATGATCTTGTGGCACAGGACCTTTTCTTTTTGTTTCCAGTTGTTAATATCCTCTCTTTGCTGAAGGATTCAAACGAGTAAGCACTAATTTCACACACATCTTTGGCTGCCAAATATGTAATTCAGTCCTGCTCCCATTCTCGTATTACTTCCTTCCTTGTGTCAGCAGAAACATTCATGTTCATCAGACTGAGGAATTTGATCACGATACCAGTTAGCATCTTTTTTTCCACAACAATTTTTTTTTCTTTGAATCAGTTCCACAATCTGGTGTGCCATACAGCTAATCACGTGCTTATGCTATCACAGGGAGCTCTCAGGGTGGGGTGGAAGGAGAAGACAAGGTTGGTGTAACATGTCTGAGGGTTGCAAATTGTGCAACCACTTCATTTGTAGGCAGTGCTTAGCAGTTTGTGTTCATAAAAGCCTCTCAGTCTGACTTTGCACTTAGAAATACTGGTATGTATTCTGTTTCACTGAAACTAGCCCACTTCTTGTGTGTTCTGTTTTTCTGTGCTAAGGATGCCTCTTAGCTTTTTGTGAGACATTACACAAACTGTCACATTCTTTTGATCCCAATTTTATTATTGAAGATTTGGTTAAATATGTTGCAAGGTTTAGCCTTACCTGAGTTGCAGAAGAAACCCTTTTTTAGCCAAAATATTTACACTTCCACTACTGCCTTTTATCATTTCTGGCCAAAATCACAAAAGGGGAATCCACAGAGGGTGGGAGCAAGGACAGGTAATCTGGGATGAATACAAACAGATTGTTTGTGAAATCAGAAACTGGGTTAGAAAACCTAAAGCCCTGATGGAGTCACATCTGACCAGGGACATTAAAAATAACAAAAAAGGATTCTACAGGTATGTCAGAGAAAAAAAGAAAAACAAGCAACAATGTGGGGCCTCTGAAGGGATGCAGGTGGTTACTGAGGATATGGAGAAGGCTGAAATACTCAATGAGTTTTTTGCTTCAGTCTTCACTAGTAACCACTTGAGCCACACCACTCAAGTCACAGAGGGAATTGGCTAGATCTGGGAGAGTGAGGAATCACCCAGGGTAGGAGCTGATCAGTTCCAGGAACACCTAGAGAACCTGAAGGTGCATAAGTCCATGGGATGTGATGAAATGCATCCACAGGTCCTGAAAGAACTGTCAGCTGAAGTCGCTAGGCCACTAGCCATCATATTGGAGAAGTCATGGCAGCCTGTCAAAGTTCCCACAGATTGGAAAAGGAGAAATATAACCCTCATTTATAAGGGTACCTTATAACTGCCTTCCAAAACCTGAAGGGATCCTACAGGAAAGATGGAGAGGGACTCTTCACAAGAATATCTGGTGATAGGATGGGGGGAAATGGTTTTAAACCGAGGGAAAATAGGTTTGGATTGGATCTTACAAAAAAGTTCTTCAGTAGGAGGGTGGTGAGACTCTGGAACAGATTGCCTAGAAGGGTTGTGGATCACCCCTCACTGGAGATGTTTAAGGCCAGGTTGGATGAGGCCTTCAGCAACCTAGCGTAGTTGAGAGGCATCCCTGCCCATGATGGGGAGGTTGGATTAGATGATCTCTAAGGTCCCTTCCAGCCTAAGCCATTCTATGATTCTATGGTCATTTTTCCTTTAGGAAGTCCACTGTTCAACTACTCACTAATAGTCATCTGTCAATCACTAGTAGCTCTCCATATAATAACTCTAGATCAGGAAAGATCATTGGATATTTTCTCATGACCTACGTTTGAGATAACCATTCCTGAATTATGTGTCGGTTTCATTAACGTCTCTGTCTTTTAAAAGCTTTTGGTAACCTGAAATGCTGCTGAAAACTAACAGACTTGTACTTAATTGATCACTTTCCTTTTTCCATTCACTTGTTGTTTGCTGTTTTGCAGTTTTCCTAAATTACAGATGTAACTTTTTCAGCCTTAAATCAGTATAATCAACATCTGTGTAAAAGAATCTTAGGAAATTTCATAGAGTGCTTGGGTTGTGCGTATTTTTAGAAAAGGTGTTTGATACTCTTTAAGCCAGTTTTTAAAGTATATATTTTTTGTCGTTGGAACATTGAGTATTTGAATACAGCTTAGCTTTGTTCCTCAAATGTAAACTTGCATACCAGAAAAAGCTGCCTTTGAGTAAGCTTATGGTCCATAATCTGTGTGTTGTGCCACTGCAGTGTTTGGCAGTAGTGCAAGTTGCCACAGTAAAGTGAGAGATTTACCTTTGAATGCAAGGAAAATTGACTCAGCAATGTCTCAGTAAAGTAGATGTATGGAGAGTAAAAGATCCCTGATGCATCTTTTTCATTAATCTTAGCCTTTATTTAGCTATGTCCAGTGATTTAATTTGATAGTTAGCTCTTATGAATGTCTGTCTCATCAGAGTCAGCTGTGGCAGAGTTGCATTCCAGGATGTATATGGGAAGGGCTGATGTAGCCATCTGCAATCCACATGTGTGTTTTAGATAAACCCTTTGCTGTATAAACATCGTGGTAAGTAAATGGGTAGCTGACATACATAAGCATACAGCGCATGTAAAGGAAGCACTGGAATGTTAAAGTATTTTAAATATTAAGAAAACTGGTAGTATTTACTCCTGATCTGCAGTCTTTTTTTCACAATATCTGAAAAACTTAAAATTATATTATTTCTTAAACTGAATTATTTGCTGCAATTCTCCTGTTTCTCTAAAAGCCTTAATACAGATGATCACTTAAAATAGCATTCACTGTGACAGAGATACTTTAACAAGTCAAGACAATATACCAAAAGCCAAGATGCTTTCCTATTACACTCTGCTGTATCAGAGTGGTGAAGGTTTAGTAGACATAGATGCCTGATTCTACTGTTTAGGATTTTTTCCAACTTCTTCATGAGACAACTGAATAGTACATTGTTTAGAAATTTGTAGCATGTCTGTATTGAGCAGGCGAATGTATTAACTGATAATAGTTAAAAAAAATCCACACACTGCACATACAGTTGCAGCTAGTAGTCAGTATCTAGATCATGTTATGTGTAATAAAACACAAAAATTAATGTTTTCTGACCTGATATTCTCTGGTACAAATAAAGTACAAAGTATCTAATGCGGTTGGTGGGATACAGAATAAAAAATTATATTAATGCATGTACTTTTTGATGCTATTGCATAGACTCTTACTGATAGTTTCCTCATCAGTCACCACTGAAGTAAAATCAAAACATAAGAGCTATATCATTCATTATTTATTGTGATTAAAACAGTCTGGGGTTTGATGTGTTTTCCTGTTTTTTTTTTTTTTATTATTGGTCGGTTAGTTTTTTGTTTGTTTGTTGGTTGGTTGGTTTGTTGTTTGTTTGGGTTTTTGTTTGTTTTGTTGGTTTGGCTTGGTTTTGTTTTTCTTAATAATTCTTAAAAACAATTATCCGGTAGTACACAATATTGTGCTGGTGAATTTATCCTTCTTTTACATAAACCTAAATTTGTCTTAACAACCCTGATTTGCCTTGGACCAAACTTGTCAAAAATGCTAAGGAGAACAAATGCCCTAGAAAGAGTGTGCTGGAAAGCAGTGGAAGCATCTGTTTGAATTAATTCTGCTTTGGAAAGCAAGGCTCTGACAAGCTTATGTGTAGCAGATGAAGTGGACAGAGATAGTAGTAATAAAAGGAGTTCCTACTAAAGGAGCTTTTTCAGGTCTTCTTTCTTGGGGTGGTATGACCCTGGCCAGCAGGTTAAGTTGCCACCTAGTTGCTTATTCCCCCTCAGCAGCAAGGAAGAGAATTAGAAGGACGAAAGTGAAGAGAAAAAATCTCATGGATCAAGATCAAGATAGTTTAGCGAGCAAAGAGAGAGGGGAAAGAAAAAAGTAATCCAGAAGCAATCATTTACCACCAGCAGCCCAAGAACAATGGCTACTTTGGAAAAACTCTCCCACCCACCCCAATGTTAACACTGATCACAGTGTTACATGGTATGGAAAATATCTTTGGTCAGCTGGGACCCGCTCTCTCAGCTGTGTCACCTCCCAACCTCTTGCCCACTCCTAACCTACACATGGAGAGGGGGACAGAGTGAGGGACAGAGATCTTGATGGTGCTCTGCAATAGCCAAAACACTGGTGTTACTAGTGCTGTTTTAGTCACAGATCCACACCACCATAAGGGCTGCTATTATTGTCTCGCCTGTAAGGCAGCACGTACGGTAAATCTTAGTAAGTTTACTAACTACACTCCGAAAATCTGAATAGTCTATATATTCATCACCGCCATTGTCTCTTTATATGACAAACATTTAATTTTCACTTTCCAAATTAGGAATTAAATTCTAATGTCCAAAGTGAACTTCTCCTGAGCTTATTGTTTATTATCTGTTAATTCACCATAAGCTCAAGCCTCCCATCTGAAGCCTCATTAAATTTAAACAATGAAAGCTTCTGTGAATGAAATATCTGAGTCCTCTTTTATCAATTGGACTTCGCTTTTTCTTGCTCATTAGTTCATGGTTCTTGAGAATAATTTCTGGATATGTAAATGAAAGTTAGCTACCTTTTTTTTTTTTTTCTTTCTTTTTTATATATTACTATTATTATCAAGAAGCTTAACCTCCTTCTCTGGTTAAAATTCTTCTTTAAAATGTTCAGTGCATTTCATATGTCTAAATTTAGTCATATTTTTATGAGTACCTAACTCATGATTTTCCAACATAGCATTTTGCTGAGGGCTTGAACTGCTTACCTTCCATTATATACCCCACTATACAGATCTGTAAGCAATAGCAACTGAAATTTGTTAAAAACATAAAGAAAAGGAAAAATAATTCTTAGAGTGTAGAACCATAAGTCTACATATGACTACAAAAGCTTTCATTTAGACCATCTTATGATTCAAAGAAAATGTGGAAATGCAAATGAAACAATTAGCAACTTTGTGTATTCAGTCCAAAAACTACTTGTGTTTTTGGAAACTTGTATTCAATTCACAATCGTCGTGAAGAATTTCTATGGACTGATTCAGCTGTAAGCAAACAAGCATGTGCCATCCTCCATACTGACAAAATGTGAGCCTGGTTTAACTCAAAATCTTGAATTAACAAGCCCTACAAGATGTGTCTTCCAGTAGTACAGGCAGATAAGCTTCACAAGCTATTGAGAGATTGTTGTGATTAACAGTTGTTCCTTATGAAGTGACTGTATATACCAGCACAACTTGAGCTAAGTGGACAGTGTTTTGGAGTCCTCATTTCCAGAATTAGCTAAGCACCAAGTCAGTTTCATAAGCTGACCATTTACTTGCTGTCCACCAAAATAACTAGAAATTCATGACAAACAGAAGCTCCCAATTATTCAATTAAAATATTTTACTTGTTTTTACCCACTGAAGACTGTAGTTGGGGTGTCAGTGATGCTTTTTCACTGCACTTTCAGGGTAGGGTGGTTAGGCATCTACAGATCAGCTCCATGCCTTCTGAAAGTCCTTTGGAGTTACCAAGAGATTTGCCAGTGAATTACCCCAAAGCCCTTGGACCCAGCATTACTTTGCAATGCTGTTTCTACAAAGTAGATCCAAGAAGAATAGATTCAGGTTTGCTTGTTACCCATCAAGAGAGGTCGTTGGAACCTTTCAGAAGCATTTGCAAGATAAATGCAGTGAAGCTGTGGAGGTCCACAGTGCTTAATCAGCAGTTAGGAGAGATAAGAAGGCATAAGAATTGCTGCATAGTCCTATGGCAAACTGAGTTAATATATAGGATCATGATAGCATCTGGACCAGTTTTCTTCTTAAAGCAAAAAAGCAGGCAAGACCATTGTAGTTGTAGTAGCTTCCTTTTTTTCTTTTTGGCTGATGTAAATTAACAAAGCAGGTATTTTGAATGCTTTGCAAATTAATATCACTTTTGTTCTAATTTCAGGTTTACTTTTACAATATAAATAGGTAACTCGTATTTTTTTAGGATCCTTAATTACTGTAAATTAAAACATATGATTAAGTGCTAGCCCTTAAAGACTAAGAATAAATTTGGTGTGCTATTCTCATAGGTATTTCTGCTTAATAAACAGAGGAAAAATATTTATGAAATGTAGATAGTTTGATACTGGGACTGGATCCAGCAAATAATAAATAAAGCATTTATAAATTTCAAACATGAAAAAGTTGCACAGATGTTTGAATATACAAGTAGTTCCCATGTAAATCTTTTAAGTAAATGTTGTCATAATTCTTAGTGATCAATATGATGTTGTCCTCTGTTATTTACGCATTAGCTATACAAGTTAAAAGCTTTAACCTAATGAATTATGAAATGCATTTCCCAAGTTACAGATTTATGAACTATTAAATTTCTTCCTAATCCTTCCTGTTTATATTTTTTCTCTTCTTTTATGTATTAACTCCAGTGTTTTCTCAAATTCTTTAGTGTTTATGTGGTTTTCTACAAGCCATTTCTGCCTCCAATATATTCTGAGTTGCAGATGGTCTGGAGGATGGCTGGTGGCAGTAGGTGTCTGGTGCTCTTCTTGCTTTTGGCCCCTGTTGAAGGTAGAGTTCTGGGACAAACAGATCCTTGGACTGATTGGATGCAGGTGCTCTTTATGTTCACAAGTGACTACTTAAAGTTCACAGCAGCAAAAGCCGTTAATGCATATGCTTTGCTGGTAGCATTAACTCTTTGATCACCATACAGACCATCAAATTTGAAACAGTGCATGAACTGAGAGGTTTATAGTGCTGTGAAGAGCCTAATGTGGTCTAAGGTTGAAAGGTAGGATAATGACATGGTGCAAAGGAAAGCCTACCTTCTGGAAGGTTTTTGCTCCAGTGTCAGATAGAATCTGTCTGATGCATATCACTGGATCTTTCACTATCATGAGGAGGAAAAGAAACCCATAAAATAAATAAAAAAAAAAGTGTGCCTTATGAAAAGGTTCTCCATCTCCTTCAAGGGCAGGTAAGATTAACTCAGATAACAGAGTACCCAGACATCCCATCTTACAGACTATTGTAGTATCTTGTAGTCAGGAAGCTGGACATGAGCAGCCAGTGTGTGCTTGCAGCCCAGAAAGCCAGTCGCATCCTGGGCTGCAGCAAAAGAAGTGTGGCCAGCAGATCGAGAGAGAGGATTCTGCCCCTCTACTCTGCTCTGGTCAGACCTCACCTGGAATACTGTGTCCAGCTCTGGAGCCCTCAGCACAGGAAGGACATGGA
>JANHFX010020138.1:0-10555 GCA_027560015.1 Chloroceryle amazona
AAGGGGGTGGGACCCTCCTGAGACCCTCTCTGCACCGAGGCTGGGACAGAAGACGCTCTCTCAGTATTCCAGGATAGTTCAAATCCAGGTGGCTGGAGGGAAGAAAGTTCTTTGTAAGAAGAAGGTTAAAAAGAAACTGGCTTTAAATTCTCTATTCTAAGAATTAAATCTGCACTCTGATGGTGAGAAAATGTCTAACAACCTCTGCGGTGTTATAACAAGCATCAGAAAAGAAAGGAGCTGGTTATTTTGGGAGATACAGCACTGGCTTAGCTAATTGCAACTTCTGCAAATGCTGAATTGTGTGAACTTTTTTAAGTGCATTTGGGGGGACATTTAAAATGCTTTATTTTCTCCAGAATGGGGTATTAATGCTTTTGTAAATTCCCCCAGCTCCAGCTGCAGCAGGAAAGGCATTGTAATATCCACCTTGGAAATGAGCACGGTGTAATTAACACTTCCACTTAGCCTCAGACACAATGGAGGCTTCCAAGATGAACTGCACATAGAAGAAAGCGAAATGCCGCGATACGGCAATTAGCGCCGGGCTGGAGCGCTGCCAGCAGCTCCCACCCAGCCGGCTCTGCCGAGGGGGGGGCTTCGCGGCGAGCATCCCTCTGGGGCCACCCCCATCCTCCCTAGGGAACGGCTGGGGGGGGACCCCAGGGTTGTGAAACCAGCCAGCGCTGGAGCGGGTCCCCGACCTCTGGGGAAAACGGCTCGTCCCCGACTCTTCTGGGGACTTCCCCAGCTCCTGCTCTGCCCCTGGCCAAGGCTTGGAGGGAAAAGTTCCTGTTCTGAGGGAGCTGTGGAGCGCTGGGTGCTGTTTCCCTTCACCGAGTGCCTGTCCCACCTGCAAATCTCGCAGCTCAAACCCTGCGCGGTGGAAGGTGCGCAACCTTTGCACGGGAGGGTTTTGTAAACGATGCGATTGCAATCATTCGCGTGTGAAACGGCTCTTTCTTCTGCTGTAAATTTAGTCCAGGCGATTGAAATTCCCAGTCTTTTGTAGGGGAATAGCCTGAAAGAAAACCCGAGGCTGCAGAGCCGCCCGTGCTTGTAGGTTTCTACTTATCGCAAAATAATTTCCCACCGCTGTTTTCTAAACTGCTTTGACAGAAACAAAGCGCAGGTTGGAGTGCTGGTTTCACTCGGCAGCAGCCGCGTGGAATTGCAGGTTTGACCTCATTTTATCCTCCGAGTATTTAGAGATTGCTTTCATGCCCAGGAACCATATGAGAAGAATATAGATTCCTTCCAGAGCACGTTGAACTTGGAAACAATAAGTGACCTCTAAAGTTGAATTCTATAGCCACAAGAATAAAGAATTTCTTTCTTTAGGAATGAAAGAAACAGGTTTTATATCAACACAAGAAGAACAGCTGCTCAACTAAAAATAACCAATAAAGTGAAAATAGAAAAGCTGCTTCCAAATTATATCCTTTTGAAGAAATCATTATTGCCATTTCTGCAATTCCCTTATGCTTTCCGTATCTGCATCGCTATCTCACAGCGGAGGCTACAGAAGTTAAAGGAGTTGATAGTCTATCGTCTTCTCCCTTCGCAAATGCGTGCAGGCAGAGGGGAGCTGTGCCAGATCTGGTGCTAGATTCAATACCAGGAAAAATGGGCAAATTTCCACTTAGACAATGCGATGCCCAAAGGGCGTTTTCACAGAATAGGAGGGAAAGAAATAACCCAATAGCTTTGCGCCAGGAGTGTCTTGGTTGGCTGGTGAAACAGCTCCTAGCAAGCCTCATCAGTTCTCCTTTGTTTTGCCATTATTATTATTATTAATAATAATAATTATTATTACTCAGTGTAGGTGTGAAGTTGCTGGGCAGGAGGAGGGAGGGACACCAGGATTGTCACCCCCATCGCACTGCAGCACCGATGGCTGGCGTGGGGACCAGCTGGCGAGCTGGGTTTATGTGAATAAATGGATGGTTTTAAAAAGCTTGTCCTCTGCTTTCTGCTGCCAGGCTGATTTCTGTCCTGGTCTCAGAGGCGAGTGGGAGAAGGTTTGCGTGTCCTCCCCACGCGTGGGTTAGATTGCCATGTTGGTTCATCTCTCTCTAGTCCTGGTGTGGGGCCATCCAATCCCCCGGGTTTATAAGAGAAGTTTTCCTTTTGCTTTTCTAAGTGCTTGTTCTCTTTCAGACAGCGAATCCCAAATACCGTTAGCCAAAAGAGAAAGCTCCCACTGATACAAATGGATTTTGTTTTTTTCTGACTACTTAATACACCACAAAATCTGGTCTTTTTTTATTGATGTGTGATGGTCAAGTCCTCCCTCTTTGTTGCCATGAGCTGAGCTACATCCATGCTCACTTGTATCCTGTGGAAAATAGGAACAAGAAGCCGGAGAGGAAGAGAGAGGTGTGGAGGGATGGAGGTGTTTGCAAATGTCTCCTCAGAGCGCAGGATAATCGAGGTATTTGGGGCTCAGCGCTGCCAACCCAGCTCTGATCAGTGGTGCCAAAATGAGGGACCACTGAATGTGAACGGGTAGGAAATGACAGCATTCTCTGCTGAAAATAACTTGGTAATTGCAGATTTTAAATACATTTAATTGCGAAAGGACTTTACTGTTTCATTAGCTAATTGTGCCCTGACTCCTGTGCCAGGGCTTGGGCACCATGCCAGGCTCAGACAAGGAGGCTGAGGACTCAGCACCCTGCTCTGTGCCACCTTCACCCCACACAGTGGGTTTCACGGGGCTATTCAAGCACTTTACACCAGGCCATAAATGTGTATCCACGAGCTACCCACCCACAGCAACCGGGGGAATAGAAACAATTTCTGAGGCTAACAGGAAAAAAATAAATCTTGCAGAATGGAAGGTGATAGCACCAAAGTAACAAGTGCACACGTCTGGATAAATAGATGA
This sequence comes from Chloroceryle amazona, assembly GCA_027560015.1. Classification (NCBI taxonomy): domain Eukaryota; kingdom Metazoa; phylum Chordata; class Aves; order Coraciiformes; family Cerylidae; genus Chloroceryle; species Chloroceryle amazona. Next base: position 2,891 of record JANHFX010020138.1, read on the forward strand.
ATACTGCAGGGGCCAAATTGTCTTTTTGACAGATGATATGAAGATAGGGTCATAAAACCCACTCTCTCCCCCATAAGTGCATACCTGGATTTGAATTAGGAATGGTGCCAGGAGTCGTTACAGATTTAAACACGGCACTTTGCTGCCAGGTGCTGTGATGTTTCCAGGGAGATCCGGAGACAGTGAGTGTTTTGCTGTCATTTCCCAGGGTGCAGAACTTCCCAGCAGCGTTATCACTTGGCATGAGTGGTGGCCAGGCCTCACAGCACCTCACGGCCCTGGCTGAGTTCTCCTCACTGGCTGAGGGACACTGGAAAACCCAAAAAGCAGCATTTTTTTTTTTGTAGCCTTGGTCTTTGGTCCCATCCTGCAGGCAGAGATGGAAATCCCTCTTTCTGCACTAGTTTGTGGTGTGATGCAAACACAAATCTTTAGGTGCTTGAGCTGTTCTTCTCTGAAGGGTAATTTGGAGACCAGCAGGGAGTTAATTAATTAAGGACGGTGATGTGCTACCCATCACCCTCAAGGGACTCTTGGCAGGGTGCTGTTGTCAAGGCGACTGTGCAGCACCATCAGCTGCTGTACCTGTCGTGCCATGGCATAGGTGCCAGCACCGGCACTCGGCCACCCAGCTCCCCTCCCGTCTCTGTCCCTGCCACGAGCACATGAAGCAGAAACTGCCTGGAAATACCCAAAAGGATGTGAAATAAAGATGAAAGAGAGATACAGAGCCAGCAGCAATCCTCGGGGATTCTCTCAACTGTCCCCACCTCTGACCTCTCCCGGATACTTTGGCGATTGCTGCTGTAACTGGGCGGAACTGGGAATTTCGCACCCACTTAGCCCCTGATGGAGGGACACCTGGCACCCATTAACGGCACCCGCCCCGGGCGGTGTTTATGCTCCTCTCCCAGTTAAACCAGCTCCTGTTTTTGCTTCGCTTGAAGTGCTTGGTGCCGCAGCTGCTGGGAGCGGAGCCTTTGCTGGAGGTGGAAGTGGGGGACGAGGGGGGTGCCGAGTCTGCGGGAAGGGCTCTGGGGAGGGGAGAAGGTACCTGGGGCTGACAGGGGCTCCCGAGGAAAGGCTCCTGTTGACTGGTGGCAGGAGCGGGGCTCACCCGAGGTCGAAGGTCTTTGAGATGAGAACTTGATAAAGCTTTTCCCAACCCACCAAGAGCCTTTCTCTCAGCTGCTGCTACTTTGGACTTCAGGTTTTGCTCTCTTTTATTTCTCAGCATTTTTTTTACCCCTTTGGCAGTAGCACAAAATAAATGAGAGGAGGAGGAAAGTCTAATATCAAAAAGAAAAGCCATCAACTTGGAAAAGGAAAAATACCTTGAAAAACTTGAAAGGGTTTTTTGTTTGCCTTTTTTTTTCCTCCTTCTAAATAATACAGGCAAGAAACCACATAATAACCCAGCTTGGACCTGAAAAAAACCCTTAAAGACTTTGGGACTCTTGAAGGCAGAGTGGCTGGTGGCTTCCCAGGGGCTGTCCCATGGGCAGAGGGGTCTTGGCCCTGCCCACGCTGGCCCCCTTCATCCCACGGCTCAGCTCTGGTGACAGTGGGTGCTATAGAGCATTCCCTGCATGGAGGTGGAATGGTGCTTTAGCTTCCTTGCTCTGACAGAAACTTTAATCAGGTCTCCCCAGACATCCTAATTAATTTGTTCTGAGTGGAAATAAATGTCTCTAGACTTCCTTTGTCATTTTCAATCTCTTTTCAACTCCCATCTGTTTCCTTCATGGTCTGTGAACTAAAAAAGAAAGAGGGGAAAAATGAAAAGGAGTTGATTTTAATTTTCCTTATCGAATGCAGTTACCATAGTTAGGCTCTGGGGATCTCGGGGAAAGGTTGCACATGCCTCTGCTGAAATATAAACAGCTGTGGGAAATGCCCTTTAACTGTAAATGTTGCATGGAAGTCATTAATAATCTGGAGTTCCATTAGATATTGCCAGATGTTAACTCCAATGCTCCGTGAGAATAGCTGGAGGTCACCATCCGGCTGCGTGATGAGCAGTGGCAGGGCTGACTTCTCTCTGGCAGCTCTGGTGTTGGTGAGGGGAGAGCTGCAGGCTTGCTGTGCCCTGCTCCTCATCCTCCCACAGCCACGGGATCTGGGAGGGGACAGCTGGGGACGCTTTTCCCTGGCAAGAACAGCACTGGTCCTGAGCAGTGCCCTGAGCTGCTTTCCTTGTGTCAGGGCAGAGCACAAGCAAGGTGCTGGGAAAGCCTGGAGTTGCTCTCCTCTTCCTCCTCCTCCCATGGAGGAGCACCAGTGCTCTGCATTGTGCCTGGGGCAGCTGCTGCCCCAAATCTTGTCCCTGTGTGTGGGGAAAGGTTGGAGCAGGAGGTGTGTGGGTGGTTGTGGACCTATCCCTGCCTTTTTTTTGCTGCTTGTGAAATCTGGAGCAGGATCCTCTCTGGAGGGAAGTAGAACAAGTCTTTCAGAATGGCTACAGGACAGCAATCATTATTTTGAAGACCTTGTTACAGAAAGATTAATTCCTGTTACTGCTCTCTGTTTCAAGCTGAGCACTGAATGCACTGGCAGGAGCTGGCTAGTGATTAATTGTCTCAGGGCTTTGATTTGAAGAAAGCAAAAACTCACCAAAGCTAATTCTAAAGAGTGGAAATCCTTTGCTAGTGCAGGACAGGTGATTTTTCAGCTAAGACTGGATGCTTCAGAGCCAGCCAGGAGAAACCTTTCCCAGTGTCCAGAGCAAGGAGAGCTGCAGGCGAGGTCCTGGGTTTTGTGCTCAGCTTGCTCCCCATTCCAGTGTCACCCAGGACACTCTGCTCTGTGCCTGGGGAGCCACAAATGCCACTGCCTCTGCTCAAGAGCCTTCCTTGAGGCAGTGGGGCTGTGAGAGGTGCTGGCTCTCACAGCTGGGATCTGGGAAAGGCAACCCAGTGCCGCAGGGCACTGGAAAAGCCAATTACATGCTTTTCCCCAGGAGACTCTGTTAATACCCAGGAAAAATTGAATCTGTTCACGTCCTGAAAGCTCAAGATCGTCTCTGATGCCATCACTACCAGTGCATTCTGCAGTGGACATCACAGATTAGAGGAGCTCCTCTGGTGATGGGCACTGGCCACCTCCACTCTCCAGCCCATCCCTGCTGGCGACCGTGGACAATGATCCGGGGCTGCCCTCCAGCACTGGCCACATGTGGTATGAAGGTCTTTTTCATCCTCTGCTGAGAATAAAGTGCTATAAAATGGCCCAGACACTTCAGTTGGGGAATGAGCAGGTCATTACACCTAGCAGTTGATTTTCATAGCTTTTTTATATGGTGCATTAGCAGAGTAACAAACCCTATTACAGTTTAATAAACCTTATTTCAGACTGAAGAGCCTTGTTTCAAGGCTGGCTCGTGCTCAAACAAGCAGGACAGCCAGCTCAGCTGCTTGCTCAAGAAGCTAGGAAGCAAAAGCTGAAAGCAAAAAGAGAATTGTAAATGGAGCAAAAAAACCTCTTGTGAGGCAGGACTGCCCAGGTCTGGGTGCTCTCACAGCTCAGTGACACGTGTGTTCACTGGGGACACAGGGGTGGGCATTGGCCATGGGGACAGCTCGTGATGGAGCTGCTGAGCAGGGCAGCCTGGCCACCCAGCTCCCTTCTGCTCGCCATGACCTTCTGTGTTGCTTTTATTCCTGGCAAAATGAATTTACTCTCCATGTAATTATAGAAAGAAAATAGTTTTGACCTCAGCTTCATACTTTTCAGCTTAATGTGTATAATTGCTTTGCCAGCCATTTATTACTGTCAACATTTCCAGTCAGGGGCAGTGGGGAGCAGCAGAGGGAGGGCACAGGGGATGGAGAGGTTGGAGGTGTGCAATAATAAAAAGCTGTTTACAATTGTATATTAATAATAGATATGGGCCCAGACTGAAGAAACATCCTGCTGTCCTCAGGCACCAAAGGCTTACTGGGGGTGTGGGTGGAAGCACGGGGGAGATAAATGTGGGCACGTGCAGGGTGGCTGTGGCCGGGTTCCTGTGTGTACTGAGTCCCTGGCCACTGTCTCCAAGTCCTCTGTCTCCAAGAGGCACCTCTTGTGCTGACAAATTGGGCAAACCTGCAGGAGGGCCCCTGTGACTGTCCCCAAACTGCCCCAATTTAGCAACCAGTGGCAGTGTGTGAGATGCTGTCTGCAGCGGTGAGAACGTGGGCTGCTGATGGGGAAAGGGACTGAGAACCAAGCAGCTATTGCCCAGCAGCATGTTCCTGAGCAACATTTCTGCCCGTGTGCAGATGTGCTGAGGGTGAGAGAAAAGCAGAGTCACGGCCACGTTTGCTTTGTGTATGGCAGTGAGATGCTGCATACGAATCCCTTTAAGATGTGGTTGTCCTTGGCTCTGCAAACTGATCATTCTGTAGAAGCAGCTCAGTGTGGTGGAGGGGGTCGTGTCCTGGCTGCTGCAAAGCGCATGTCGAGGGTCTGCCCACACAGACGGGTGAGCTGCAGAGCTGGGAGGTTGTGCTGGGGGGGTCTGAAGTGGGGCTGCAGCCCCTGCCCTTGGTCTGCCTGCAGTGAGCTCCCCTCCTTACAGAGGTGCTGGGAGGCAGGTATGTCCAAGACTAATGAGTTATCGATCGGCAGATAATAGGAGCCACTTTATTTGTAATGACTGGATTGCTTATTGATCATGTTCTCATGCCAGGGGTGGGAGGACCAAATGTGCACCACATCATTGCCAATGTACCCTGGTGTAATTAACACCCTTCTGGGCAGTGCCAGTGCTCAGGTCTGTGAAGGTGTGCGCTGAAGAGGAGCATGTGCCCAGGACCGAAACCTGGGAGCCTGTGAATTGCTCTGGGTTTAAGAATCATTGATCCTGAAAGAAAAAAACATCTGCTTAAGGTAATCCTGGTAACTGGAGAGAAAGGAGAGAGGAAAGGGAGAACTCTCTGCAATGGACAGAAAAAGCCTGGAAAGCACCTGGTACCTCAGCACCTGGCACCCACTGAGGACCCCAAAGGGCTGGAGTGAGAGCCAGACTCTGGTTGGTTCTCTACTTGCAGGGTACAGCTGAGTTTTGGTGGCCAGGGGATTTATGGAAATGACTCAGAAGATACAAGAGCTAAATGCTGCCCAATAGTACAAAGTGTTATAGGGAGACTTTTTTTTTCCCCAAGTTATTAGCTACCCTTTCTCCTTTAACCCCAAGAAAATACCAAATATCGAAGTTGTCATTAGAATTTGCATTTCAAAGCAATATATGCAAAAATAATCATACATTTCAGCCTTCACAATATATTAGCAGATTAAATCATTTTGGCTCTGGGTCCTTGGCTTTTGTACCAAATTCATTCCACCTTTCAACTCCCTGGTGCAAGTTGAAAGGAAGAATATTCTGAGCTAAAATCTGCTCTGGGGCAACCAGGGGATGTGCCCTCTCGGGCAGTGTTCCTCATGTGCAGCAGGTGATGGAAAAGGAGAAAGCCCCTTGCCCACCTGAGTGTGGCAGAGATGGCAGCAGCTGCTGTGGGTGGAGGGGGGAGGAGGGAGACCCTGGCCAGGACCCACTGAGGGGCACAGGCTTCTCCAGCCAGATGCTTTAGCAAACCCAGGCACCCACAATGCATCCTCCCCAGCACCTCCTGCAAATCCCTGTGGGTTCCTCCCCCCAGCAGAGCCCTGGCTGCACACTGGTGTGGTGGGGTGAGGCAGGGCTGGCCCAGCACCCTGGTCCCAGGTCTGTGTTTGCTCTCCCAGCCTGAGCTGTCTCCCCAGCCCAGCGGCTCCGGAGCGCTGCTGGCACGGCTGTATTTTGGCACATGGCACTGAGCTGTCTTCCTGCTACCAGAGCTCTGTGTAGGATGTGTCGTTCCCTTATCTGCAGCACCCAAGAGAGGCTGCTGAGCCCTTTCTAATGGCAGTTGAATTCAGAAGAGGATATCCCTTATTTGTTTGTGGATAAGCCTTGAAGCATGGAGGGGAATGGCAAGTGGCAGTAGGCTCAGGACTGTCAGTTCAGCTCTTCCCACTTTGCTGTGTGTTGCTGTATCGAGAGCCTCCTGCTCTGGGCACAGCCAGTCCTGTACCTGCCACCTCAGGCAGCTTGGATCTGCACAGGGGTCTCCTTTGGTGACTTCTGTAGCCGCCTCCTCTTCTACACCTGGTCCTTGATGGTGCCACAGTTTGAGGGCCCCAAAAAGGTCCTCCCTGCTTGAGCAAGCAGGGTTTAGCAAGGACAGCTGTTTGTGTAGTGGGCTGCAGCCTTCTGGCGCAAGGTAAATTAAAACTAGAGAGGGCAACTGGCAGCTACCTTACCCTTTATGCTGTCAGCATTACTGTTTGCTTCTGCCTTGCCTTCTCCATCACTGCCGATCAGTTTCTAAGCAGGGTTGTGCATCCTGCTCTGCTTATGGAGCCTCAGGCTGGGCTACATGAGGTGTATCCCAGCCCCTTCCTTGCCTCTTGGGTCCTGTCTGCAGGATCTCATCCCCTTCAGCTAAGGCCTGGTCTGACACTAACCAGCACATGCAGAGCACCTGCAGGCAAGTTCCAGCTGAACAGTGCTCCTTGGTCAGACTCAAGCCTGGGGAGGAGGAGGAGGAGGGAGTCACACTGAAGCAAGAGCTTCCCCACAGAGCCAGCTGCCAGAGGGAGCGAACAAAGGGCCCAGGGGTGTGAGCTGGGCATGTCTGAATGTGCTGCTTGGGTTGTGCTAATCAAAGCTGGAACCAAGCCCCAGCAACTGAAGAGAAACCTCTGGCATCCACAGGGTCACCCGCTGCTGCTGGTCTAATAGCTCTGTCATGGCTTGGGCCCGCTGAGATGCTCACGAGCTGTGCAGAACACGTCTGCAATCCTCATCGGCACCCAGTTCATTCAGGAAAAAACACAGCTCAGTCGCTCACATTCAGTGTAGAGTAAACCACACCCCAGTGCTTAATAATGCAAGAGCTGAGAAAAATAATTATAAATATTTAAAACCTCTGGAGCTGTGATGCCTTTGGAATGGGGTTAGCCCTCTGCCCCTTTGCTTTGCCATTACTTCCTTCCTCTTTGCTAACCTCCTCTCCAAACACGGCTTTTAACTCCAACAGCAACAGGAGGCATCGCTGTGACCAGCCCCGTGGGTCTGGAAAGCATTTCTCTTTTGCATTAAGAAGCTGAATTACATCTGAAATGGTTTGAGACATGAAGGTTTCAGCAAGGATAATGGTTGTTAATTCTGCAGGGATGCAAGATGTGGATAAATGGCATCTTTCCACTGTTGTAATTCTCAGCGCCAGGACTAGGACTTCTGAGCTCTGCTGCTTCCTTCCCCCTGGATCTGCGTTCACGACCGGTGGCACGGTCAGACCCTGACAGATACACCTCAGGGATGCGAAAAGAAATCGCCGAGTACCACGGGGAGCAGAAACGGACCTGGGCAGGGCTGTGGAAGGTTAAAGAGAAAGGCACAGGCAGTGAACAAAGCAGCACTGCTCAGGATCTCAGCTATGGCTTGACCTTCATCACTTTAACTCCTTCAGTCATCTTGACAAGCGGGATTGATCGGGTTTGCACGCTGAAGGCGGAACTCCCCTGCTGACATTTCTAAGGTAATTTTGTGCCTAAAAAAAACAGAAAACAAGAAAAAAAGCCCCCTAAAGACACAAAACCTCAAGCAAACTAAAAATCAAACAATCAAGCCAATGAGAA
>JANHFX010020140.1:0-15416 GCA_027560015.1 Chloroceryle amazona
GAGAAGGAGAGAAGGAGAGAAGGAGAGAAGGAGAGAAGGAGAGAAGGAGAGAAGGAGAGAAGGAGAGAAGGAGAGAAAGATTCTATTTTAAGCTGCATTTCTCAACTATTCTAGTTCCACCCATGCGAGTGCCCTAATTTCACCCAGTAGGAGTCCAGTAGACTTTGTGGATGACTTTCTACTAAAACTGTACAAGCTTAGGAGAAGATAACTGATCAGTCTGGTCTACTGAGCATTTTAAGCTACTCCTCTGCTATGGCTCAACTCAAAAATATCTGCATTTTGATTTAGCTCAACACAATAAGGTTTACAATTATAAAGATTTTTCAGTATGAAAGAGGAACTCGGGTATCTGTCATGCAATAAACACAGCCTGATGTGTAGAGCTTTCACCTGGCACGTGGAAGACCCAGCTCCAAGTCTTTCTTCATCCTGCTCTGAACCAAACGAGCAGCCAAATAACTGGGCTATAGTCACATGACTGAGATATTCACAATTCCGCGGAAAAAGGCAACAAAACAAAAAAAACGATCCCAAACCATCCTAGAATGACTAACATTTCTTGGTATTTTCCAGCTAAAAGCTTCCAGCAAAATGCTGACTCAAGCTACAGAACTTTGGAAAATAATTCTATTGGTACAGGAAGTGCAGGGCGTTCATTCAACTATGACAGTAACTGTGAAATCAATTGAAGAGATCAACACATCATCAGTTTCTTCAGCAACTTAAGCAAATGTTATTTCCCCTTTTTACCTTCACCCTCTTGAAGAGCTTTTTGATCACCGACAGCTTCAGGAACCAACTTAGCATAGGAGTGTTTTTCACTGGAATCAAACTTCATGGTATCAAAGTACACAGACCCATTGGACACATACCTGAAAAGTTAAAGATCATTATTCAGCTAACTTTCTACCAAGACTTAACTGAATTTTTATCCCAAAATCACTGTCTGAAGAAGTACTGTAGTGGAATCACATACAGTATGGTACTGCTCAGTATTGTAAAGATGACTTTGGCAAGTGCAAGTTTGAAGGCCTTGCCATAAAGACTTCAGAGAAATCATTGAAAGTAATAACAAAATTATCAATGGGAAAATGAGTAACATTTTTTGTTAAACTCTTAGGAAGGAAGAAGTCAGAAAACAGTGTCAACAGAAAAAATATCTATAATATATCTGGTCTCTCTTAATAATTTGCAATAACATGAATCATGTTTGTGTCACAGTCCATTTTGTCCACCTTCACTTTGCTAATTTTATCCCAGTACAGCCATAATAAAAACTCTGACATAAAGGTAAGTTTCAGGACCACCAGGAATGACAATAATTCAATGTAAACAGTTTTGAATTGTCTTTATTTTTTGCTTTGTTGTGGGGTTTTTTTTAGAAGAAAATTTTAAAACGTAGGTTTAAAGGAAGAACATGCAAGAGACATTTTGCCTGGCTGAACCACAGGTTTGCTTTTTTCCACCAGTAAAAATACATCCATGTCAAAAAACTGAGCCAGAAAGAAGACTCAAAAATTTCACAGGGGAATCTATCATGATACTTAGGAACTTCCAGAGTATTATCTTGATTTTCACAAATATTAGACAATGGCAAAAACCCTTTTTTTTAAACTTATTTTATTTACAACTGATTTCTAGTCATCTACTCAGGCATCCACTTTTGAAAGCCCTTCCTGAAGGCGAGGAGTCAAACGCAGTTCCAGTGAATGGAACTTGAATTATTTATTTTAATGAACAAAGATTTTACCCTATGGATTTAATAATTTAACTTCTCTCTTTGATAGAGATCATAAGAAACACAGAATAGCACATTTCTGTCAGGTGAGAAGTAGCAGATCTTTTGCAAAGGAACCTGCAGTTTCTTTATTTGATGAAAGACGAGTGGAAAAGATCACTATTGAATATGAAAACGGGGAAAATGGTTCACAGCTACTGTTGAGAGCAATCATGCTAGCTCTGGCACAGGATAAGTGCTCAACAAAAGCATCCTGTAGCACTTACCCGTAACCATTATCCACAATCTTTTTCACAAAATCCACAATTTCTGGCACATATTCACTAACCCGTGTTAAAACATCTGGAGGTAAAACCTATAGATAAAAAGTAGTGGTTTATATTTTATACATATACACCCCCCCGATATTTATAGAAACGTAAATATGCACAAAATATAATATACATGTATACTGGTTAAAAATTGACTCAAAATCAAGTGACAGTAGAATCTAAGACTCGTATTTCAAGCCTTCTGCTCTAGAACAACGTGCTGTGGCCATTTGTCCCTCAGCTTTTAAGGCAACACTAACAACAAAACTACTGTAGAAGATGTCAGCTCTTCCACTTACTGCACTTCTGACAGAATAGGTAAATAAATAAAACTCCACTGTTCATAACCATTGTATCTCATCTGTAACCAACAAATCCATCTTTGATTGTTATCACATAATTTCAGTGCTGAAGACTGGTAAGTAGTCAGTCGAAATACCAAGGGAGGCAGGGCTCTCTTGTGCAGCTGGCAGACTCAAACTTCTGGATCAGTTTATGATCCATAACCCCTGTTACATCAAGGAGCAGGGCTGGAGCGCACACATCAAACCTCAGCACCTGTTAACTGTAACAGGTACAATGGATTTAAGATTGTCAGGATGGAAACGGAACGGGTGCTAATTTAACAGCTACCGATTCACATTAAAGGAAATAATAAAACTGAACTAGGATGGTATTAAAAGCTACTAAGGAGCTAAATTGGATTCTGGGTATTATAAGGCATGACGTACCGATTTTAGAACAGAAGAAGGATGTTTACTTACATTGAGTGCTTCCATATCTTTATGAAATTCCCCTTCCCAGAATTTGGGGAGCTTTGAGAATATGGAATTGTCAGTCACCTGACTGCCAAATTGTGTGTCCAACCAGTCAGACAGCAGATCTTTGGCTTCTTCCAACAGTATCTATAAAACAGCAGTTTTAAGTGTGACTGCCCTGTTTCAACTCTGCATAAAGATCTTATTCTGAACAGACAGGTTTGCTCTAGGAAAACTACACTTGGCTATGAATACAGAGTAATTTGTGCTTCTGCCAGATTTTGATCATACTGGCCTTCATAAAGATGGATGAAACAGAGAAAGAAAGATAAACTGAGAAGTGATATCTGTTTTCATATCAATCACTTAAACAGCCAGGTGGAATTTATGTCATAACCACTGGATGGGACCTGCAGTTACATCACATCATCTGTTCCCCCATTACTACTGGATAATCCTAATGGAAGCTTTACTGCGCACATTGCTAAAGAGTGCTTGAAAGACTAGTTTGAACATCAGCAAGGATACATTGCAGTCTTCTATTAAAAGACACCTTTTTTTTTTTATACTGTGGGATAAGAGTCCAGAAGGTGTGATTGCTTCAATTTCAGTGGGTTTCAATTCAGTTAGGTCAGTATATGCTTTTATAAAGGCACTGGATATTAGAATAGCTGGACTTTTGTTTAAAGATAATTTTGAGAGAGAGTCTTCTCAAGAAGGGAGCACGTACCCTTCCTACAATAGTTATCACAAATAATCCAAAAGGAAGAAAAGATAACAGTGGAAAACAATTACGAGAAGACAGTAGTTACATTGACTGACTTGGTTAGTGGGGCAGTACCAAAGCTCAATAAAGCCAACGGGATTTGATGGTCTTTGGATAAAAATTATCCTGAGCATAATTTGTGGGGATGTCTTATCTTCTCTGATCAGAGACTGAAACACTTGTGTAGAAAATTGCCACCAGTATTGGAATGTCATAAATGCATGTTGTGAAATCTACACTGAAACTAATTTATCAAGATAAAGAAAGTCAAAGAGAAAGTCTAAATAGAGAAAAATCTCCATTAGAAAGTTGAAGATAACTGAGTAATTATCACAATAAGAGGAAGAAAAAAAACCCCCCACTGATAAAAACAGCATTCAAAAACTGTAGTTGAATTCAAAAATCAATTTCCTGCATTGAATGCAAAGCACTAAAAAGTCCTTAGGTCCACCCACCAGAACTCTTTATGAATAAACATTTCCATAATGTCTCAGGGGTTTACTACAAGACAAATATTTTTAACACCCCCCTCTAACAATTATAAGCCAAATATAATTTAAAAAGGAGTTCAACCTGACCTCTTGACATCTGGTGATCTCTTCTGCAGGGAGTTTTGCTTGCACAGCTTCTTGTAGAGGGTCAAAAGCAGACTTCACTGCATTCTGAATTCTTTCCAACATTTGCTTTTTATCGGGGTCTGTTGTCTCATTTAATTTAACTGAAAAGAGCTACAATAAAAAATTTAGAAAGCAACTTGCAGTACAGTAGTGCAATGTTCCACACACAGTATTATCTTAGGCACATGTTGCCTCGTTAATGATAATAACATTATACCACATACAAAGCTTGGATATCAAACTACTGAAACGTACTCATCAGAAACAAAGGTAAAGTCAAAAGAATTTAGTTCATATCCAAACTCAGATTTTCAGAAAGACCTTTTGAATTACTACATCATCATTACTGTTGTTTAGTAATTTTCATTTTTCTGTGTAGTTGATGACCTTGATCACAAATCTGAAAAGGAGAAGCTTTAACATGAAACACAAAGAGATTAAATGCCATGCTTAGAGAGTATGTCAGGCAATGATCCTTGTGCAAAATTTCCAGGCCACCTATTCCCAGGCCTGTATTCAATTCATTAGATTGATAATCTCTGTGTGATCTGCAGTTCTAAAAATGACCAGAGAATCACCTTCCCCCACCTTCAGTCCAGCATACACAACTTATTTAAATCCCTAAAGCTCTGGTGACTTTTGTTTTTTCCAAGGCTATCAATGGTACAATGGAGAAATCTCACAAATTTTAAAAGAGTATGGATATACCACCATTTAAAAACTGTTTTAAAGGGTTATTTTTAAAGTTTGAATTCTACCACACAGACATCCAAATGATTTGGGGGCTTTTTTCCCAATACCCCAACAGCAATATACTTGCAATTGCAAACAGGTTATAGGGACAAAAGTCAGGTGTGCCTTTTACACAGACAGTTCTTGTCAATTCTAAAAAAAAGGAAAAATAAGTGATGAGGAGTTCCAATAATGCTTCTAATTTTTATGGTACCAGTTCAATGGAATAACTGAAATGAGTTGAAAGTTTAAGTAGCAAAATCAGAGCCATTTTTTTAGATGCTTTGCTACATTACTGAGTAAGAACATAAGACACTAGCAGGGATTAAATACCATGCTCACCTCTGAGGCAGTTTTAACATCTTCAAGTAGCTGATCTGGTGCTGATTTGTTCTCTTTATACCGTTCAAAAAGGTAATTTTGTCTTGCTCTCTTGATGATCTACAAAGGAGGAACATGTAAATACTTTTTGAAGTAAAGCACAGTTATACAATGTGCAAATAAAATCTATTACACACTAAAGGCATTTCCAAATCCCTATAAATTTAACAAGCTACAAGAATTACATGCAGTAATATAAATTAAAACACACCATACATAGTTAATAGTTACCTCAACAGAGTTAATGAGGTATCTCAATAAAAGGCAAGTAAAAAAAAAGTTATCTTTGTAAAAGGCTTGGTCTACATTATTTATGACAACATTCATTTATATACAAGAATGCAGGCTTTGCTACCATAGGAATGCTACAAACTGAGAAAAATCCATGTCTTTGTGTACAAAATATGTCTCAGTTAACAAGCGTAAGGTTTAACTTGGATTATCAAATGGCAATTACTTACATACAACTCTCTGACTTCCACACTCTAAGTACAGTATTTTAGGCAGCTATTTAGAAAGACTTTACCTTATCATCAATATCTGTAATATTCATACAATAGAAAACGTCGTATTTAAAATAATCACTCAAGATTCTCCTCAGGATATCAAATGATATGTATGACCTAAAAAACATAAAAGATATAGGGGTGTTTTTAGCCAGCACCTCGAGTCTATTTGTGTTCTATACACAAACTACTTTAATCTGAGAGTCAGTAATTTTACAGCAATTTTCATTTTCCCTCATCTACTAGTTTTTAATTGCACGATAACATAATATACCATGCTTTTAATCTTAAATCTCAAGATTTGAGCCTAATGAGCCTATTTTCTAGTAATCCACTAATCTAAATAAGGTACATTTTTCTCTTTACCTTTTTTCAATAGGCACAGTTGTTACTTATTTTAAAATAAGAAACTGAAGTACCTGGCATGTCCCATGTGAGAAGCATCATAAACTGTTGGACCACAGCAATACCACAAGACCTTTTTTCCATTCTGAGGCTGAAATATTTCCTTAATTGAAAGGGAAGGTACAGTGATCAGAAGAAATTGAAGACATGATCTCAGGCCAGTACCACCACATTCAGAGATTAGAATGTGAAAACACAGATTATAATTACAAAAAAGGAATAGTTACTCCACTCCCAGTTTTACCAAAAAATCATCACTAGCTTTATCATGTAAAGGACAGAATGGGGTGTGGCAGACTAAGTTATCTGCACCCTTATCAATTAAGTTAGCAGATTACAAACATTTGGACTAGGCACATTATTCACACTGTGTTTGTAGAAGGGAAGATCTGGTGGTTTTCTTTTGCACTGAAAAAGGTTCCAGAGTGTAATCAGTTCACACATACTTGGATGCTACATCCTATCTTTCCCAAAGGACCTTCAAACAAGACCACAAGAAGTTTTACCAGTTTATAATACAAGACTTTTCTTTACATGGAAAACATCTAAAGGAAGGAATTGTGATTGATTTTATTCTGCTTACATTGTCTATATTTATGTTGAATGCCTGGCTATTTTATACTACAACAACTTGCAATTGGAAATATACACACACTTGTAGTACATGTATATTCACTGAGTATATTATAATGCTTGCCCAGTGAATGCACTTGACTGACACACCATCTCTGGCACGTGCCTGTTAACATTCCACAAAACACAACCCAGAAACCTGTCCACTGATAGGGCAAACACTTCAGAAACAAACATTTGATGACTTCTCTGTGTTTCTATGGAAATCTCCACTTTTCTTTCATTTAGTCACCTTATTGCGAGTCAGGCTGTTGTAGAGGCAGAGCCTAGAATGTTTTGTGCCTTCTGGGGGAGACCAGGGGGGCTGCACACGCTTGCCTTTACCTAGGGAGAAAAAAATAGTTTAGGGAGAACTGAAAAAACACTTTCCACAAACAGATTTGCAAAATAAAATTTTCTCCTAATCGCATAATTAAGTTATTTAAAACAAAACAAAACAAACCCAAAACAACAAACCTGCACATATAATTAGACAAATCAGCTCCAATCCTTGTAATTCAACTGCTTTTGTTAGTGCTTCCTACAAAGCCTCTAAAACCAAAGTCTATTTTATACTCTCTGACTTGCCGTTCTTATTAACTTTGATCCAAGTAACAGGGAGGAAGAGGGTATAAAAATAAGAGCATGCAATTCCGTTAATGCATTAAGAGAAGCTTTGAAATTTAATGAATTAATAGTGTTATGGCAGTTCTGGGGTTTCTGCAATGCCACCAGTTTCCCTGGGACAGATCTCGCAGATCTCATATAGAATTGCAAAAAGTCTCCAGAGACCAGATTAGTCTCTAGAGCCAATATTGACAGAGTATGTGTACTCAGGGTGGGAGGGAGAGGAGATGGAAGGGTTTAGCAAGAACCTCAGCTTTTCATCATACATTGTTGCTATGTACACAGGGCATTTTTGAACACACTCATTTATTTACCACAAATATGTTCCAATTCAACAAGAGGCTCAATTTTAGAACTGAAGAGAGGAGATAAAATCCAGGGTAATATCAGTGACAATATTCTTGCATTTGTTTTATATTTTTAAGAAGCAACATAGTTGTTAAAGTTATGGGGTTTTCAAGCAAAAGGATGAGTGTATCATCTGTCGAAGAGCTGCAGTTTGCTATGCACAGGGCTGCTTACAACTGTAACGATGCTAAAACTAATTATCACATTAACTAGGAATGAAAGCAAGCCAGAAAATAAATAAATAAAAAAACCCAAACAACCCAAAACCAGTAAGGTTGCCAGCTTAATACACATAGCACTGTCTTTAGGAATTCTTGTGGAATGCATTTTAGCTGCAATTAAAATATCATACAAGTTATTTATTTTGACAACAAAATTGCCCTTCTGATCCTGTGTCTCAGGGTGCTTCTTCATTAACTCTGTTTTCCCCTGATAGCTTCATAAGAATATTTTGGCTGAAAACCTTCAAGTAATGTAAACATTCATGGTATAAAAATTTTAATCTCTTCCTCATCTTTCTTTTTTTAATAACCACCTAAATAAGAACAAAAAATTAGTAACTGTAGTACTGTCTCACAAATGGACTCCATTTAATCTCCATGTCATGGATCCACAAATAAGTGCTTGCTCTAAACATTCCATTGTACGATGTACTCCTGAACAGAATACCTCAAGTTCAAGAGCAGTCTATCCATAACACACACCATATAGCAAGGTATGGATTTGTTTACTGTTTGATTTACAAAGATTACACTGGCATGCTTAACTGAGGCTAACATTTCCCTCGGGGAAAGAAGCCTATGTGGGTTAGTCTAATAAAAGATAAACCTGTAAACTTGCTTTACTTAAACCACACTAAACACAAGAAAAAAACCCAGATACTGCAACACCCTGAAGTTCTCAGCCTGTGATTTAGGTGCCACGTTCTACCCACCAAATGGAAACCAAGGGCAGAGTCAAAGGCACACTGTCCAAATATGTCTCTGCCAGGTATAGTCTTCCCCCCAGCTGAACTGAAGATTATCTGCTCTAATTCATCCCTGAAGCTCTCCAATATACCCAAAAAAAACATCAATAAAATATCCAAGGTCTAAGAAGAAGCGTGGCAGGTTCATGTATAGTCTTCATAGCAAACACTGCAGAACAGCATTGCAGGACTTCTGATACACATACACAGATCATGAAGAAGACAAGACATAACCCTTCACAAAGGGAGACTTAACACAAAAGATTTCATAGACAGGCAAATGGAAACCTTTTCTCTTATTGCTCCATGAAAGTCTGCAGATAAATTGTTTGTGGCAGCATTAACTCTGCTATCAGAGCCAGCACTACAGCTGAGGTAGGTCCCTTCACTGCTGAAAAGAAATCAATAGCCAACACAAACACACGCCGGCACACGCACGTACACAGAACCTACTAAATCTCTGACTTTACACTGCTGCTCTGCTGGGAATTGAGAACACATATGATTACAGGCTGTGAGAAGATGTCATTGGAGCAGGATTAGTCAACAACCATTAGCAAAAATGACAGACATCATGCATTCATTTGTAGGTACTGCAAGCACTATACAACAGCTGTGTTATTACTATTAATTATTTCATGACTCCCTGAGCAAGTATCGCACTATAAAGCAATTAAGTTAGACTAACTCATTGGAAAACAACTCAGGAGAGTGATGCAGCTCTCAAAAATGCCAGCACCCCTGCTTATACAATGACCTAGATTAACCAGTTAGTATTTCCTCAAGCCATCAGCAATGCCTAAATGACCAGGGTTAAAAAAGAAACACAAACGAGCTTTTTGAAATTCGGTGTTAATCACAATTGCAAGAGGCAGTTTTCGGTTTATTGTGTTATGAATTTGTATATTATACAACAACTATCAAGTTGCCCTTGCAGGGGAAAAAAAAAAGTAGACTGAACAAATCCTGATATTTTAGGGAACAAGCCCAAACCCACATATTCTTTTACAATCCAGTGGCTAGCTTTTTAAAGCAAATACACATAATCAAGTTCTATACACTGAGGAATTTTAAAATCAAGGAAATGCAAAATCAGAGCTTTAACATTCAGATAGGTCAGGATCTACATCAATTCTGCAGTAACTGTACGCAAGAAGAATTTCATGACCTTGAATAAAAGTTGATATGGTAAATCTTAAAGCGTGCAAGAGAGTACGAAAGAGAACTTCCAGGAATTCTCAGCAATAAAAACCAATACAACATCAGCTAGTCTATAACCTGCCCAGCAATTTTGCATTACTCACTTGTTTGAAGTTTACAAGGCTCACTTTTTTCACTGCTGCCATCATAGATTGCTTCTATGTGTCTGTACCACCGGACAACATGGATATACCGGTCCACAGGTGGCCCCGAAAACTTTCTGAATACCTCCACATCTGCATGTGAAAATGTGAACCCCTGGATATAACTACGAGTGCTCAGGTACTCGTTCAAAGCCTTCACCCTGGCTTCCTCTTCACTAATGCTCAGAATAAAACTGTAGCTGGAAGCTGTAAAGAGAGGCACAGGACATTTGGTCAGCATTATAAGAAGAAGGAGATACCATGACCAAAATATATCCTTATATGATACATCTCCCCCTCCAAATTAGCTTTGGCAACTGATAAGAAATTTAGAAAAACGTATTTAATACAAGTTACTGAATAACTATGTAATTCCTATGAATAGGATTATGTTCATACTGCACTAAGTTTTTTTGGGACATCTTCAGAAAGAGTAGTAAGGACAAAGGAACAGGTCCTTTTCATGAAGGAACATTATCTACTTGACAATGGAGAAAATTCTTCACACACAGCAAACCTAAACAATCACTCTTCCACGCTGCAAATATTTCATATGGTTCATTTTATATACCATGGGTAGGCTGTGAATACGACTACTGAAGTTGAGCACATCCTTAAATCTTTGTAGGACTGGTGCTCGCATGCAAGCTCCCAGCATGATTCTCAGTTAATTCACTTGCTCCAATAATTCAAAACTTAAGCTGTTGCTGTATATTCCCGTACTTCTCCAACATCACCATCTCTCCTCCAACACGTGAATAATATTTAAAATAAGCAAGATCCACACAAATGAACAGAAGGGATATTAGATTGTGCTCCTCCCTCAATTTTTTCTTTAAATTCCATTATTTATTTGGTATACATGCAAAGCAGATTCAATTATGTTAACTTTACAAAAGCAGGGACATGGAGGATGCAGCATAAGGGTTCTGTGTGTGTCTTGCTGGGAACACTGACAGCAACAGCAAGCCCTGTGCAAGTCAGGGGGCACAAAGCCCTGCAGAGGTGATGTCATCTGGGCCAGAGCTGACATCAGGTAAACCTCAGCTTCCTATCTTCCTACAATTCAATGCTTCTAGCTGTTCATGTTCAAAGTACCGTATAAACATTAAACCAATATCCTGCTTAGGTAGTGAGCCAAGTAGGTAATCTAAGATGTATCAAGATCATAGTGCAGTAAAGTGAGAGAGGCAGCATGAGAACGCCTGCTCCTGCTCCCAGACTCTGCCAGACACCACCACCACAGGTGCTGCTGCTGACACTAGCACCAGTATCTTCTGCACGAGTGGTTCCCAAAGCACTGGAGAAGCTCACAGACCCACAATCTTTGGAGGATGAAAGGAGACAGGGAAGTGATGGCCAGAAGAGGACACGAGGATCTGCAGAACTGAAAAGTTTTTCAGTTAAGACTTTACAAGCAGCTTATTTCCTATATGGAAATCAATTATCAAAATATTCTACAGGAAGTTGGGGTGACAGCGAAGTGGCAGCTAGATACCAAGCATGTTTGTGTTTGACTCTTCTGAGTATAATGAGATATAGCAGCGCAACAGCAGAACTAATAAAAAAGATCAGTGATTATAATAATAAAGAAAAATAAAATAATCAAAGGTCACAAAAGGTATTTAAATTTCATACACAAAACCAAAGAGAGGTTCATGTAAAGTCTCGATCCTTCTCAAGGGCTACCCATGTAATTGTTCAGTATAAATAAGCAACAAGAAGTGAATAATGTTCATAACTAGACCTTATGGGCTTGCCCAACCCAGCTGAATGGCTCACGAAGTTAATTTTACTGTAAACTTTTCAGGCTTCAAAATATTTACTGATATTTATCATCACAGAACTTCATATGTTTATACACGTGAAATAGTTGTGTTCATTAACTGTGGAAACCTAAGACATTAGTCTTCCTTGAATGTGAATTTTGTATCCACAAATCATATGAGGAAGAAAGCCAAAAAAAAAAAGTATTACAAGAATGATCTGTGTAGCAATAAAACCATTTCAAAGAAAAGATCTTTAAAGATCTATTGCAAGAAAAGCAACAACTCAATTTGCAAAGTATTATTAGGGTTATTATGACCATTATTCACACACCGGGCTGCTAATGGGAAGCGAGTCAAGCGTATCTGAAACAACGTTAAGTGCTTTCCAACCACATCTGTAAACCAATCTAAAAGGGAAGTTGCACAAACGTACACACAAATAAAACAAAGCTGATGGAACTCATACATGCCCATTTTACTAAGGAGAGACTGCTAGTACTGCCCGTGAATGCTGATACCAGTTCAGCCCTGATAAGCAGAGCAACCCCAATTACTTTGCACAATCTTGGCATGCACATAAATACCTGAAATTATGAAGCTTGACGTTATGTCTAGTTGTAAGCACTACAGCAGACTTGAAAGTGTAACACATCAAAGGAACCAGTTAGCCCAGGGGACCTAACAGGAGGATGTCTTTGTGTTGAGACTGATCCCTGACTCAAATGCAGCCCATGTCCAGGGCTCATGTCCAGGACAGCACAGCACAACCAGGGTGGTACAGCATGCACACACCCGACAGGGTTCCTCAGGGTGCAGCAACAGCAGCTGAACCACAGCAGTCTCCAGCTCCCAGTAGCCTCACTGGACTAATACAAGTTTCCCACATTGGTTTCACAGGCTATGCTGAGCTCCAAACTTCCTTTTCTAGACTGAAATCTACTTTTCTACGCACAACAGCTAGCTTAAAGCCAGCCCAGATGCACTCTACACTCTGCTGCAGTCAGATGCAGATAGACAAGGAGAGTTGCTGTGTTTGAGAGAGTACCAAGTGATCAGTGCCATTCTGCAACATCTCTGAGCATCTGATTTCAGTGCATATGGGACAAAATCATTCTCACTTCTGGCATTATTGTGAGTAGCACCACACTGGACAGAGCTAACAAAAAAAAAAACTCTTCTCCTGAAGCACAGTGTGCTCTCCTGGGAAGAAAGAATAAATGTGATAACACTGTCTTTTGGCAGGCCATATACCAGAAGACAGTTTCTTTTCAAGCAAAAGAAATCACTCAAGTTGCTACTGCTCATTTGCAGTAGGAAGCACCTTGATGACAGAAAGGCAGCAGTGTTTGGGAGCTCTTGCGTAACACTGAATGTTAACTCACACAAATGGCATGACCCATACACGTCAAATCATATCGCTCAAGAGCGACTCCATTCTCAAAAGAAGCACTGGAGAGGTAGCAAAATAACTGTGAAAAATCATAAGAATTAATGTTAATAACATCCCCCCTGCATTAAAAAGTTGTTTAAAAAAAATTCCACTGTAGACATCAATTAATGAATTTCTCATACAGTAATTGCCAGAGTATGATCTCTTTGGGTGATACAGTTGTCACAGTCTTCTTTCCATGCATGGAGCACTTCGGAGACCACTAAAGGACACTGGGAATTTGTCTCCACAACTGCAGCCACACACAGACACAAAAGCATAAGATCTCTTGTACACTTTATTGGCACACAAAATACCTTCTGTGGTTTAATCAAGATGTGTAACCCACACAGTATCAAAGCTGATGGAAATTTTTCACTTTTACTGACTTGAAAACAAAAGCTTCTGTTCTTTCAAGGTGTTGACAGCAAAGTAAGTACAGAAAAGCCATAAAGTAGGCAGGCAGTAAGCTAGCTGACAGAAAACCAGGGAGTTACATTGCTTCAGGGAAAAATTAGGTTTCATGGGCTTCCCTGAGCCTGCTAACCTTGTCAGTCATAATCAGATGACAACTGAAATGTTCTGGGATTTCTGCAGAGGCATTCTCTGAGAAGAAACCTTAGATGTTTCTGAGTATTTTAAAGTGTCATTTCTCTTCCAACTTGGCTTTCACAAGTTTAAAACAACTCATAAAGTATAAGTGTAACATCTCTCATCATTAATACGGCTCCAAACTGGCCATTTATTATCCTGGCTGGCCACTCTGACAACTTTGGAAGGAAGTCCAACTATCTGCTCAGCCAAGACAAATTATCCTTCCCCATAAAAATTTCAGAAGAACTGAACCAATGCAGCTATACAACCTATGCAAGACACAGCACACAGAGAGAGAGAGAGAGAGAAAGGACTTCTCAAGACTCACACAAGAGAATCAAGAGGCTCTTAGCAGAGCAGGGACTTTTAAGACAGGAGTCTCCCACACAAGGAAGAGCTGGTCAGCCCTAGTCGATTGTTGATTTAGCCCTGGGAGTTTCACTTCCACTTTTCCTAAACTGAAACTAAATGTAACGATTACAATTTCAGTAAAAAGCAAACACTATTTGCCCTAAAATAAACTTCACTAAAAAGTTTCTTAAAGCACATTTGAACCGAGCCTTTGGTGGAGTTTACTTCACCCCTGCCTTAAGTAAGACACTGAAAACACATCTGAAAAAGCCAGTTCCTAGGCAAAAAAAAAAAAAAAGCTTCTGGACTCCCTTACTTAGGAAAGCTACTTGCGATGAACAAAATAACCTTCAGTAACAAAGGGGCAAAATATTTGAATATACAGGTCCTTAACTGGAATGACAGAAATTTCTAGCCCCTTTACATACCATAATGGTATTTCATACTTGTATGACTGGTATTCCAAGTTTCAATTTGTTACGGTAGTGCCAAAAATTACAGGACTACCCCAGCCCTTCTTCCGTATGGAAGTATAAGCCATCACTAAACCACGAACACAAAAAATAAGAGTCTGGAAAAGTCCAAAAGTTCAGACATGAGTTCAAGGGAGAGCACAGATGATTAGGAAAGACTGTAAGGGAGACAGGGGCCGGTGAGACAGAGGAGATGATGCGGTGATAAGCACACACTGACTAAACGGTCTGGCAGCCACCTAACATCTCTTCGAACCCAGCACGCCGGAGATCAGCTGATTCCAACCTTCAGTACTGAGAAGCTCTGAGAGTTTTTTTTCCAGAATTCACCATCTGTCATCATTTTATTCACACTAGTGGCGAGGCACGATGTGGATCGCGTCCTGAGAGCCTGAGCCACAGGCCCAGCACCAGAGGTGCAACCGGCACCTACAGGTCCGCGTTCCCACCACCCCACCCCCCGCTCCTACAGATGGGGGCCCGCGCCGCACCTTGAACTCCTCGCTCCCAACACCCGTGCAGCAGCATCGGGAACTGCTTACGTGTCACCCACCACGGAGGGAGACACAGGTGACGCCCGTAGGGGTACCCATCCAACAACGACTTCACACGTCGCCTCTGCCCCCATCACTATCTCTCTCAGGAGAAAAAAAACCTCCTTTCCCCGTTTCTTTGTCCGGCTCCTA
>JANHFX010020142.1:7956-18332 GCA_027560015.1 Chloroceryle amazona
CTATTGGCTGTCTACTGTGGAGCTATCGATTGTGAAATGTTGAAATGAGATGTTTTAATTTACTTTCTAATTTTGAATCATGTGCAATACTGGGAATAGCAAGCTTTTTTCCCTGCTAAGCAAGCATCTTGCAACATAAATCAGATCCAAATCCCAATGTCTATGAAAATGTGATTGAGTATTTTTCCTTTTTTTTAGCACTTTTATTTTTGTGCTACAAAACATACAGTATGGTTGGTTGAGTGTTGGGATGCGCTGTCATCCAGGGCTGAGCACTTCAGGATTAGAAAATGGACTTTGAGAAAGGCTGAGTTTTTAGGGGAGGGGAGAAGGAAAAGAAGATTCTTTTAGTCTTCAAAAACTTGCATTTTTAAAAATAGTGTGATCCTGGAGTGCTGTAGTTGCAGCTCATGTACATAAGCCAGAAATGTTTATGATAGCTTCACGCTGGTATCTTAAAGCAATGGGAAGAGAAGGGAGAAATGCCACTTTTCAAAAGAGAATCCATTTCTTGGTGCTAGTGGAAACCCAAGTCAAAATTTTGTAAGTTGGAAATTGATGGAAAATGTAAACCAGGCAGACAATAAGTCCATCTCGCTTTTTTTCCCCTAAACATATGATTGATTGTTTATAAAAGACAGATTTGTATACGTAAGCACTGGCCACAATGTGTTAGAAATTGCCAAACCATCAAAACTGTTGTAGACCTGATGTTTAGAATGTATAGCAGCAAAGATAGAGTGAAGCTATTGAAAATCTAGGTGGTGTGGATTGGTTTGGTCCCACATCTTTTCTCTGGATATTCTTGAGAAGGATCTAGACAATATTCTGAGGGGTGACTTGGAAGAAACCGAAGGAGTAACGTGTCAGATACAGTCCCAGCTTGTGCTTTCTTGTTTGGTAAGCCTATTGCAAGCCTTAAAGAACCTAAACTTCCCCATGGCAAGAATAGACTTGCTATGCTTGCTGATGTTAATGTGAATGAGTGACAATTTTGGTGTGCTTGCACTTCCCCAGAAGTGACAAACACAATGGATGTGATGTGATTCCTTCTCTCTCAACAGTCAGTTTGAATTCAGGCAGCCTTAGGAGAAAAAACCAAGGGGGACGGAATCTGCTCTTTAGTGAGATCTAGTCTGATAGAGCAGAGATAAAGCAAGACCCTATAGTTTGTGGTAAACCAGGTTATGGTGAACTTCAGCTTTAAGATTTAGAAAATAAGCAACATTAAATGAAGTTTGGTCGTAAACTTTGCAACCGTATCCTGGACAGATACCTAGGAGACTGTTTGCCAGAGCCTTAGTTGTCTCATCCTAACCCTCTTTAATAGGTCAATAGGGAAAAAAAGTTTATTTTGCAAATAGATCTTCCCCTTCAAATTAAATATAGTCAAGCACAAACTTCAAAATCTGGTGGGTAAAAAGGAGAGTTGAATACTTTGTGTCATGTAGCACGTGGGCTCAGGCCTTGAGCTAGGAATTCCCCCTCTTCCCTCTTTGCCCAGTGGTTCTAGACATACCTGGATGTGGCACAGTGTTCCTGGAAGCGTATCAATGCACACTACTCCCAATTGTTCCTGAGGTATAAATGACCATTCAGCTTGAATTTTAAGAATCCAAAGCTGTGCTAGAAGATCAGGCATTAATGACCTTATTGAAGCTGAGCTCAACTCTGGGAAGAGGGCCTTTTTTACCCCTTCTCCCAAACTGGCCTCTTGCTTCTGTGCACCTAGACTCTCTTTAGTTCCATTTCAAGACTTCTCGCCATTCACACTCTCTAAAGAGAATAGTTTGAAGTGCTTTTATTTGCTCTTGTGTGTGCGAGGGGTGGTGTTCTGCAGTTTGTCTGTTTCATGATGGAAATACAAATTGCTAGTGTGTTCTCCATGTCTAGTAATCTTAACAATGTTTCCAAAACACTTTCCTTTTCTTAAAATAACTGTGTTTATTCTGTGCCATCAGGATATGAGAAACAAAGTAAAAGGTTTCCTTGTATATTCTTAGTATTTCTATAGTGTTGCCAAACAAAAGCACACCAGTCAGAATACGACTGGCAAATCTCGAGCACTTTCTTGGCCAATAAATAGAAGGAAGAACTCTGGAAGGAGAAACAGAAAAAAAATGAAATAAATTCTCCAGTGAATGTGAAGTATGACTGTTTGAACTAGTGAGAGAAAGAAACTTGGCATGTTCACTGGTGAATGTCAACTTGAAGGAAAAAATAAAAGCTAGAAGTATTTTAGCCATCTAACGTATCGAAGTAGTTGTAATCCTTTCAGTTTTGATGTAAATGTTTTCACCCAGTTCTGTGGTGTATATCTTGAAGTGAGGGGGAAAATGAGGTCTTGTTTCTTTTGAACTGCTTGCTGTAGGATTTTTTTAGCTTACGTTTCTGTGAAGGGTGTTTTTCCCTATCCTGATGATAAAACAAAACCAGCAATTGGCTTGCTTCAGAGGCTGCAGATACTAAAAGTGGGAAATGCTCATAACTTAACAGTGAGAGATGGTTCCTTGAATCAGAAATGGCAAGCATTTTTGGTATAAAAACTGCAAAGAGCAACAGCTATTTTATCTTCAATTTAATATTTTGGCCTTAATCTCTTTGTCTATGTTTGGATCTTTCCAAATTAGGTCTGTCCTGGTTTTCATTTAATTTCTCCTAATTCCAAATAGTGCTGAGAATTCCCCCCAACAGCCATGTGAAAAGGCATTTTTACGAGTCACAAGTGGTACAAATGAATGCTTTGTGTGCTTTTGTCAAGTAAGGCTTCCAAGAATCAGGTTCTATTGAAGGAGAAGATGATATGTGTGCATTTCTATACTCCCAACTATTCTGCTCCCATTAATTTAGGCAAATCTGATTGCTTTTACTTACAAGTGTTTGGGATTCCCTCTGAGAAGGTGAGCAAACTGCAGTACAGTGCAGAGGGATTTGAGAAGCAAATTCTTTGGTAGTTTGTTGATAATGTTCATAAAATGTAAGCTAAAGTAAGGTCTTGCAGAACTGCGAGGTCCCCACGGGTGGGGGGTAGAATAAATGGTTTCAGAACTTGTCCGACAGTTCTGTGCACTGAAGGTCTGAGAAAATGCTATACATTGTATTCTGTGCAGTTTTATTTGTAGGCTAATTTTATCTAGTTAATTTTTAACATGTAAATTTAGTGAACATGATTGCTTGCTTGTAAGAAGTGTGGATTCTCAACTGCAGAGCCACAAGCATTCTTGCAGAACTGTCTTTAGGGGAAAACACAAAAGTTATAGAATAGAAGCTCCCTCAGAGCTGCTGCCTTTTATATTTTTAACCCAAGTTTATTCTATTGCTTCCTGAATAACTAGTCAGAACCTGGAGCAGATGCTTAATTGTACACTGAAATGAATGTGTTCTGGATCCCTTTCTCCTCTTCCACTGCAGCATCCTTCAATGCAAACATCTGTTTACTCCCTGACAAGAATAGCAGAGTAAAAGACTTGCCACCCAGTTAATAGCAATATCATGCTGGTTTTCCTGCTCTTGGCTGTCTTTCAGGAAGACACCTGTAATATCTGTGCTTGCTGTTGGACTATGCCACCTAATGAGCTGTTCTCCAGAACAGGCATGTATTATGTATTCCTGAGCTGGAGCCAGAAATTAGTAGCAGTTAATCATAGTCTTCCTGGGAGATTCAGTGTAAGATGTAGAATACTGAAGTCTGAAAGCTGAAACTAAAACACGTATCTTGTGTCGAGTTCGCTTAATAAATAATAGGGCTGTTAATCAGTTACCGTAAGGAATTTTGTTTCAACAAAGTATTGTAGGCATGAAAAATTCTCTACTACACTTTTACTATAAAATCTCTCCAGCAGAGAATGAAAGGGAAAAATCTTAGTCCTTTTCTTTTTTTCTCCCAAAGAACAAATGTTTTCAGATGTAGCAGGTTAAGCAGCTCCAGGACTGTGAAATTGCAAGTTCCTTTGTTGTTGTTTATCGCTATGAGTTCTGCTGGTCATCAAGGATACATAAGAACTGTTTTGTGTGAGCACTTCGTAGGTTGTTGAGTCACAGTGCCAACATTCAGCTAAATCACTGTTTAGACTTTCAATTGTTTCTTTTGGGGAGGAATTGCAGGTGGGAGGTAGAAAGTTCAGGGTAATTAGTTCCCTACTGTGTTGAAAACAAGCTCTATACCTATTGTATGCACTTGCCTCTGAAGTATAAACAGTTTATGCTATTGAAATGTTTTGGGAACGCAGCAAAGGTATTGAAGGAAGGGTGTGACTTGTAGCTGTTCAAACTTTTGTATTTAGTTCCTTTGCATTTACATTTGATTCAGCTTCAAAAGTGATTCTAACCCTAAATATGGATTTATCTAATGGGTGGGATTTGATATGCAAAGTGTCTTTATTTGCCTAGTGCCTCATGGAAGCTGAAGCTGTGTGCGTCTGAAGGACTTCTGTGGCAACGCAACTCTTCTGGGAGGCGGTCTATGGGGGGCAAGCTGTGAACTTTGCTGGTAGCTCCTTCCAGACGACTTGCTGCTTCCCACAGCCTCCTCCAGTTTGCCTGGCTGCTGTCGTTAGCTTGCTTAAGAAGGCAGCAGCCACAGCCAGAGGAGCTTGTGAAAGGTGGAGGAGAGAGGGGAGTGCACAATACTGATTTGGAGTGATTTATTCTCCTATTTGTCATTTTCACAACCTCTGCTGGCTGGTATGCTGCTAGGGGCTGCCTGGTGCAGCAAGTGAGAGAGAAACTCTGCAGAATCATGTAGGGGAAGAAGCCTGAACCCTAAAACTGCCCACGGTAACTCTGCTAACAGAATGTAATCGTATAGGGACAGCTAGTTGGGAAGACAGATCCCGCTCAAATCACTTGTGTATTTAATAGGTCATACAGTAACAGTCTGCAGGTTAAAATAGATGACTCTGCAGAGAGCTGGCAGAATGTTTCTAGTGAGAGAATGTACTTTAGAGCTGGCTTTTCCTGCAAAGTAATTCTTTTTGTCAGCCTCTCCCTACTGACACTCAAGACATTTTGAACTTCTTGGCTGCATTTTGATTAAATTTGACAGAGCAGAAACAGTTCAAAGTTAGTTTGCCACAAGCTTCATGAAAATAGGTGGGAGGACAAACTCTCATTCTCAGTTTAGTGTGAGCGTGGCTGTATTACTACACAAGGGACCTAAGCGGGGTTGGGGAGCAGACAGGGTAAGTTCTGGTGTTCACAAAATGGCTTGCTTAAGTGACACGTTTATAAAACAGTTGTAGCACCAATCTTTGTTACAGTTTACCAAAAATAAAGCCGAGAACCATCTCAGAGGCTCTGTTCAAAGATGCAAAGAATGTTTAAGAAACAGAGTAATTTTTGTTCCTTTTATGTTAGAGTACTTGAATTGTGTGCCCCGTGGGGAATACGTTTCTCATCTTCACAAAACTAGGGTTATGCTGTAGGCAGAGACCCCTAAAAAGTTAGAATGGAGATCATCTGCATTTTGGTTTGCACGTTACTCTTAATAAACAGGAAAAATAAGAAATAATTCTAGGTACTTATTTGTATCACACATGAAACCTAACCTATAGCTTTAGGGATGTGTTCAGAGCTAAGTTATAGTGTAGTTTCCAGACATAACTATTTAATAGAAAAGTTCAATCATGCTAAATTAAGGAAAATAAGCAACTGACTGTGCATGAAAATCTGGTGGTGATTTTTCCTCTGGTGCTCTGATAAAATAATGAAAAAGATCTAGTAGAGTGAAAGTGCTGCAGCATTTCCAACAGGCTTATTTCCTAGGTATCCATTTCAGATATCTCCATGTGCCATAAACTCTTAGTCTCAATTCTTCAAAGCCCACGTGCATGCCTTTATCCCATTGGATTAACTTCTGTGCATCTCTGGTGCTTTGTTGGGTCAAAACTTTAGCTCCTTGTTGCTTCCCCTGAAAGTCTGGTTTATTTTTGTGTTGTGGGGTTTTTAAAGTATTTAATAATTGACTTTCTGTATCTAACGCTGGTTGTTTTGTTGGGACTGTGTGCTCAGTGTGCTTGGAGCAGTGCACCTCTGGTTTTTTATGGGCTCATGTGCGAAATGAATCGAATGTACATGGCTTCCAGTCCAAATGAGCAGAGCTTGTGTTAAGTTTTCAGTCATGTCTAAGTGATGAGGTAGGAGCTACATGCTCCACTTTTGCCTGACATGAAATGAGTGAAGCTGGGGGGGGGAAGGCAGTACACAGGTGAAAGCTTCTCAAAAGGCAGCTGATCCCATAGAGGTCACTGCTAAAGGGAGGATTTGTGCTTCTGGCCCTAATGCCCTTGTGCCATCTCAGCTCTGGCTAGCTGGCTGGCACAGCTCACAAAAACAACGGAAAACAAATCTATCAGGAAGTTGGTTGGATTTTTTTGCTGCTTGTAGGTTTTGTTTGTTTGTGTTTGGCTTGTTTTTCGAAGAGGAGGGAGTGGTGGTTGCTTTAGGGAGTTGAAAAGGCTTATAGAAGGTCTACCGTGTGCTGGGGCGAGGCAGGAGTTATGCTGGAGAAAGGTGAAGGGGAATCTCTCCCTACCCATAGCAGTTCTGGGTGGAACCACATCTCTCTCCCAGTTTCCCAGAAATGCAAAAGCCAGTGGTTCTTGTGTGTGTAGAACAGTTCTCTTAGCAAAGACTGTTAGCCTCGGGGTTAACAGTTATTTTGCAACAGCATTGCAAACCAGTTTTCTCCTGTAGTATAAAAGGCCCTTAGAATTGTGAAATAAATAACCAAAGATGCCTTTTCATAATGGGTAGAGTTGCATTTAATCCTCCTACCTGAAGTATATACGTCACGGGATACACTCAAAAGCACACTGACATCTTCTAAGGGCTATAAATTACATCAATGATTTTTTTAAAAACTTAAATGACAAATTTGCTGAAGGTAAGTCCATGCTAGATCTACCTGGTACATTAAGTTGATGCCAAAGTTTAGTTATTTGTCACTTTGGCAGATTATTATTTTCTTTTTTTACCAGAGAAAGATATATGTAACTGCACAGAAACTTCACAAGAGTCTTTCTATGACAACAGGTCACTGCAGGATTCTCCCCACTGGGAAAATATCAAGAAAAGATACAGCTCACTTAATGAAAAGCTCCAGATCTCTAATAATCGTTACTAGCAGCAATGGAAATGTCAGTAGTAGTAAATGTTGGCAGTCCTGCTAAACTTATTTGTACGTATTGCAACTGCACAAGCCCACTAACCCCTCCAGTGTTTTCCGTGTGCAGTACCACGGATTTAGTGAACCGCAGGACACGAGGGCAGGCAGTTTTCTATTTAGACTTCTTAGAATGGATACGCTGGTACGTTCAGGGACATCTGCACCAGTCTGTTCTGCACTGAATGGAGTTTGTGCTTTAAAACGTTATCTGAGAGAATAATACTGTGTCTTACACTGTGTTACCTCGGGAAATGAGAAGGGTCTTGAAGAATGGCAATCAGCTGAAACATTTTAGAGTGGTAGGAATTTGGAATTGATCTTAAGGTATTAACATTAATCACCTGTTCTGGTGCTTTTAGGCATTCAGCTCTACTGTCTGGAATGTGCTCGCATAATCACAGCAATAAAGCTTCCTGCATAATGACCTGAGGTGTTCTGTTTTAACCCTCCTTGAAACCAGTCAGTTCTCCTTAAACGACCTGACTAAATAAGGAATTAATGTACTTCTTTAATCCATTGCTGATTTACCCTTACCTTTCTGCACGTGTGTGTGAGGACAGGCTGAGGGAGTTGGGTCTGTTTAATGTGGAGAAGAGAAGGCTTCAGGGAGGGCCTGCAGGAAAGCTGGAGAGGGACTTTTTTAAGGGCATGTGGTGACAGGACAAGGGGCAATGGTTTTAAGCTAAAGCAGGGTAGATTTAACTTGGACATGAGGAAGACCCTCTTTATTATGAGGGTGGTGAGACACTGGAACAACTGTGGATGCCTCATCCCTAGAAGTATTTATGACCAGGCTGGATGAGGCTCTGAGCAACCTGCTCTAGTGGGAGATGCCTCTGCCTGTGGCAGGGGCATTGCAACTAAGTGGTGCTTTAAGGTTCCTTCCAACTCAAGCTATTTTACGATTCTGTGGTCATCACCCTTAGCCAGTATTTGGTGGCTCTGAAGAATAAACTAGCAGAAGGGTAAATTTGAATTTAGTCACTCCTGTTTAAAGTCCTCTCTTCACTGTTTCTCCCTCTGCCTGACTATTTTACAACTCGTTCATTAAATATGTAGCATGTGCTATGAACTCATTCCATTTTGAGTCGTGGTAAAAAAAAACCAAACAAATAAATTCATTTCTATGCTTCCTCTGAAAGGCTCTGAATCACTTCTGCCAGTACGTGCTACCAACACCCCCTCCCTGATGATTGTAATAGGGTTATAAATCACATGGCATATTTTTTTTTGGTCGCAGGACAATTGTAATCTTGCGAAATATCACTCTGTGTGATGTTGCATAGCAGACTTTTCTCTGTACATAGTCAATGCCAGATAGTCATCTCAAAACAAATATTCTAGAGCTGGGAGACAGGCAGAAAAAGCAAAAGAAACCTGAATCCTGGAGCTACTAGAGGGTGGGTGGTAGTAATTCCAGTGGTAGAGTATTAGCAGTAGTAGTTTTGAAGCCTTTTTATTTCTCATATAAACTCATCTAACCTCTGGCTCTTACAATATGTCAGGGACAGATGAAACTGCACAGTTTTTAATCATATGAAATATCTTTCTTCTTTTCTCCCACCTCTATCAGTTAGCTTAATAAAGATAGTACTTCTTTGGTTTGTTGTTGGAGCTTGTAACTACATAATGGCTCTGAAGTTGTATTGTTAGGAAATGAATGTAAAGCATAGGGAAAAGAATAAATCATTTCTGGAATAAGTGGAAAATGTAGGAATGGACCTGAACAATAAGGCACTGCCATTTCCACACACGCATAGACTTTTTGTACTACCAATATCCTGAGCAAGCATCTAGAGACCTGTCTGTGAAAGGTGTGCCATTCAGCACTGCCCAGCATTTCCAGTCACGCTCTCCTCGATGAAAAGATGCTTGCCCACATTCAGACATCTTGAAAGCGTATCTTTCCACCACATCCTGGCACCCACTTGCTCGTAAGAAGCTGGTGGTAGAGAGTAGACGTGGCCAGTAGATGGCATTGAGGACCCACTGTTACAGAAACCTTGGTGTGGCACCATCCCTTCTGTATCGCTGGAGTTGTTGGATTGTGTGGTCTGATTTTTCCTACTTTGGACACTGGTGTGTTTAGATCCATATCTTGTTTCACCAGTATTTTAGGTGTTATACCGTGTAGTTCAGAGAGGACACAGTTTTGTTCCTAAACGCTATTGAATAACACCAGGACATTGCACAGAGCCAGGAAATTCCCTTTGGAAAGTCCCTTTTGGCTTTTCTGTTGGTTTCTGGGTGGCTGTGGGGGTGGTTTTGTCTGTTTTGGTGTTTTTGTTTTGGTGTTTATGTTTTGTTTTGTTTGTTTTTGTCTCACTTAAAAAGGTATACTCTTGTTTTACAGAACATTTTGTGTAGAAGGTAATGAAATTGCTGCTTGGCTTTAAAGCGTATGCTTCTGAGGGCTATTTCCATGTATGATCTGTATAACTGGGTGCCTCTGCACTCAAAGGTGGATGCTTTGTGTTGCCTCCTGTGCTGCTCTTGGATGAGTTTAAAGGAGGACATTTGGATACCTTTTATCTGCAATGCTAATAGGCTTTAATGCCTAATGGATAGATAAGCGTTGAGTGGAACATGGGAAAGACCAAAGCTCATCTACTTCTGCCCAAACCTACAGGTCCTTCCCCCTCTCTTCCTTCTGAGAAATTCAATTTTAAGTGTGTTACTGTCTTGGTCAAAGATGGATACCTTTAGCTGCAAGGAAGGCAGCATTTTTAAATACTTTCATTTTTTTTGTGATACGGATTGTGCCGAAGTAAAGGCAGCATTAGCTCTTTGTTCTGTCTGCGGTGTGTTATCTATGGCTCCCCTGGCTTGCCTTTCTCTGATAATTGATCCTTCCTTTCAGCATTTAATCAGTTTAGCAGGTTCAAGTACCATCACTCACATTTATGCCTGGTTCCCCAGTAAGGCAGCTATTCAATACCTGTAGTATGGGGGGAAATAAGGTCATCCCAAGCTAAGTATATTAACTGAGTAAAGGGAAGTTTAAAAAAATAAAAAGGTGTCAGTTTTCAGGGTGGACAGGATTAGCAAGATATAACCAAACTGACTGGGGCAGGTCTGAATGTGCATTTCTTAGATGGGACTCGGGATTTTCCACTACTTCCAGGAGATGAGAGGTTTTAATTGTTATTAGAATTAGCTCAGTTATGTAGAGAGGAAATACTTGGACACTCTCATCTGGGTATGTGGAAAA
>JANHFX010020143.1:5775-55176 GCA_027560015.1 Chloroceryle amazona
CATAGTTCAGAATAACAAAAGGAAATATTTCCTGTTTAACCATAATTAATTACCTCCCTTATTAATTCTAGTTTGTATTTATATTGCTGAATTTTCCTGGAAAATATAAAAATACATAAGACTTTATCAACCTTTTCTATGTCAAATTAGTACTGAGACAATTTTCCAGCATCTCATAACAGGAAAGGATATTAATAGCTCATCAAGCAGCACTTTCCGACAGGGTAGTGTGCTCAATGTGCATTTAGATAGCACATTACAATTCATCCTTCCAACTTGTAACGGATTATCATATTTAAATGTCATCAATATAATATGTAGATGAAGAATGCTGCTGAAAAGACCCCAGTAGCTGTGCCTTAAAAAACCCACGAGCTTACCACCTTCCACTTTATCACTGTGCACTGTAATACAAAAATTGGTACTGAGCAATAAAAACAGACTTACCGTTGAGCTGTAGAGGTTTGGCTACTTAAATCTACAAACCAGGCCATTTTGACAAGAGCTGTTTGTAGACTGTTTTACTGTACATTCAGCTGATGACTGCAAAAGTAACAGATACTATTTTGTTTCAAAGAGACCACAAGGAAGTGTTAATACAGTGAATCCAGGACCTGCAGTCTGCAGCTGTGGCAGAGCTGAGGAGTTGTACACATAAAGTTGGGTTTTGTAGAGATCATCTCTGTAGCAAGATAGTAGAAAGACATATTAAAGCACATTTTGTTTCCAGAACTGTCCAGAAAATATATTACATTTTTCTTGGGAGTGGTCATTCCGAACAAATAATAATTCTCTGGGGGCTTCTTAGAACATTGATGTATAACTGAAGATTCCACACGATCATGACTCAAAACCAATATAACAATTTTTGTTCAGGCCTGTTGGAAAGTTGTCAGATTATAAACTTCCAATGTGGTTTAGAAATAGGCCTTATCTACAAAATTTCAACAGAAGGAAATGGGAAAGACAACACTGACATAAGTCAAAGTCTCTGCAGGAGGATGGTCTAACAATTTGGAGTTAGATGTCTAAAGCTTTTTTCTGAGCACAAGCTTTGTTCATTTTTTTCCTAAAAGAGGAAACTGCTGATAGTACAATACAATCATGTATCCTCCTAAGGAAAACCACAGACTCGTGCATTTATTTCTGGAAATGCTAATTATGAATGCAGAATGATGCAGGTCATGAGTAGTGTTCTTGGATGCTTCCAGGGAGGTCTGCAGAGGGAATCACCTTTTTGTAATAGAATAAGAGGACTAGCAAGTACCACTTTTGATAACTGATTAATAGATGAGGAAGGGTAAAAGGAAAGTAATAATATATCTTTAGCTGAAATTATTGTACAGATGAACATATTCAGCATGTTGAATTATCAGTGAAGTTGTAAAAACATTTTTAAAGACTGCATTGAAGAAATTGAGCTAACCAGGTCATTCAAATAGTAGTGAGAGAAATAATCAGTAAATATCAATTAATTAATAAAATATGCTTGCTCCCACTACAGTGATGGACTCTCTTCCCCATAATAATTATTCATTTAGTAGACCTCAGCCAGGTGATTTGGGAATTCATTACAAAGAATAACATTTTATCACATACGAAGTGTGTTTAAAAGTACATTGGCATTAAATACTAATGGAATTAATTAGGTTTAATAAAAAAACCCACATAACTACCACTAGCCAGATAACTGACCTTTGTAAGAAAATACTTAGTCAAAAAGAAGTCTATTCATAAGATTTTGATACTCGCTTTCTGTGAGTCCCAAGCACTTCCATGAACTTTAGGCCAAACAATTCCAGTGTGTCAGCACAGTGGTAGGGGGATGAAATCATTGATCATTTACTACAGGGCTTGAACTTACCTAAGTAGTGTTAAAATATTCTAGTTAGGTGTGAACAAAAGGTTCTACAGGTTTAGTTCTTGTCAGAACATTTTCATTACTCCACGCAGGAGTGACCAATAAGGCTCTTCCTTGGAGAAATATATTCTAACCTTACTGATGTTTAAAGTTTGGTTTGTTTTTAATATTACCTTGACAAATGCAAATTACATTCTGGCTTGAAACAGACTAAACAGTCATCATATGCATTTCTCAGTTTTCCACAGTACCTTTTGTCTGCCTAAGTTCTCACTGACACTTGTGACAAAACTCTTATGATAAAACAGGATATTTTGATAACAAAAAGATTCATCAAAATATAGTGTATGATATCTCAATTAAAACAATCAAAATAAACAAACAACACAAATATATTTCTCAGATTAATGTTTATTTTCTGATGTTTAATTACCATGATTTCTCAGTCTGAGTTTCTAACCAAATATTAACAATTTAGAAAAAGTTTTCTGCATCTTAAAAAATTAGCTATTCTTAGGCTTTCCTGGCAGAGATGTTCTGAACATTTTAATGCTTTTAAACTGCCACTGGTTTGTTCATTCTTCATTAAATATTTACAGTTTCACTTTCATGGCTTCTTCAGGCCAGGTATAGGAGTCAGCCAAAAAGCTGTTATAATCGGTACTGTAAACCTGAGAGCGAATGAAGGCTTCTAGGTCCTTGGGCTGAGGATAGGTGGAGGCAGTGTTATTCCTGTAGGCTTCTTCTGCAATCTAGAAAGATGCATGAAAATCCTAATTGGTGCTGATAAACTGTTCAAGTACATTTAAAAGGATTTTAAAGTAGGAATTAGTTCAAGATTTGATCTTCTCCAATGCTGACTGTCACCTATATTCATTCACACTGGATCTGGGCTAGGATGCAGCAAACAGAACTAGGAACAGGATGATTTAAGTGAGCCTAACTGCTGCTACTTTTGAGCATGATTACGTGTCTTTGCTATTACAAATACAGTGCTTCTCCTCACCCAGTAATATCTTCACTTTTGTTGTGCAGCAGTGGATAAAATACTGCACAAACCCCAAGTACTGAGTTAAAATTTCTGCTTTTCCATCATCAGGTTTACCATCTCCTTCAAAGCACTGCAGGAAGAAAGTGTGATTTGTTCAAAGCCTCCGTGCTTCCTTCATATTAGAGAAATTTATTTTCTGCCATAGTTTGATAATGTATTTCTTAAAGGCAAATTCAACAAGAAAATATTAGTCTTACACAGCACACAGGTTTAATTCTAGTGATGCTTAGGGGAAATAGGAATATTTGCTTGCTCTTTCCTCACTCAGACCATACCTAAGTGAATCAATTATGCATCACAAGTATAGCTGCAACAACAATGAAGTTTAAAAGGGGTTGGAGTACACTCAACATATCAAAGTAGCATCTTGGGTCTGAAGAACACCTGCTTGAGAAATGTGTACCATTTGACCAGACGTTCATTTATGAAACAAAACAAGTTTGACAGTCTAGTTTTACGCAGCAGCCGTCTTTGGAAAGATCTGCTTCAACTCTATTTGGCAAACAGACAAACACTCCTACTTTGAATAAAAGCAAGACGGTCTCCTCCCCGATCTCCTTAGCTCTCCCTTTAAAACATACGTGTTTTAGCTTGGTAAGAAGCTGGGACCCCAAGTTACCACATTTAGCCCTCCTTTTTTGGATTAATCTGAATCCCAACCTGATTTGACTGAGAAGCACTTGGGGTGTTTATGCAAGGGTTCATCTTCGAGTCTGTGTGCATAATTGTCATGGTTGAATGAGGTCTGAATTTATACCCAACGTCTGGTATTCCACAAAACGTTGATAGTATTCCTCCCCTGGAAAAGGCAGAGTCTACTGCTAAACCTCTTGGTCTCTATGAACCAGAACAGGTATTTGCAGGAATAAAGTTTCAATGGAGATCAAGCAGGAAAATAAAAAAAAAAAAAAAAAAAGGGTAACATTTTCCTTTTTTTGTATTTTATGTAACACACACAAGTAGAGGAATTTCTCTGGCTTTCTGCCAAAAACACAGGCAGTTTGATTTCATCTGAGGAATCTAGGCAACATTGTCAGCTACAGAACAGCGTTATTACTTGCCTAAGAAGATGTGAACTGTGACAGGAAGGATTTTATGTTTTTTTAATATACAGAACGAGTGAAGCTAGGGGAACTGTTTCATGCATGAGGGCTCCTTGTTATTCTTAACAAAAGAATATGCAATAAGTGAAATGATTCACAGTAAAGTGACCAGGAGAGAAAACAATACTTGGAGCAAAAAAGGTCACAGAAGAACCAGCCAGATAACCTGCTAAAATACTGAAAAAATCCCATCAACCTGAAAAAGAGAACAAGGGAGGAGCAGGAAGAATAAATATTTTAAATTGAAAATTGTATTGGAAATATTTACTTGGAAGCTTCCTTCTATCCAGAGCAACCAGATTTCTTGGGAAACTGTAGGTTTAGGTCAGTCACTGAAAATCCATCTGCATCAGCTGTTTATTTGCCAGTAAAAAACAACCAATGGGACAACCCCCAACCCAAACCTGAGCCATAAAGAAAAAGCTTCCCCTGTAGTTAGTTATTTTGCTAGTCAGAGTAAAGATGGGAACAAAACAGAAGAGTGTCTCAACATAGGGTGACGTTTACTCTCTTGATGAGCAACTGATAATCATGAAGGGCCAAAAGGCTTCAGCTGTGCACCTCACATGACTCTAAGCCTGGGGAGCTGCTCCTCACTGGTGGAGAGTACAGTTTGGATTCCACAGACCCAAATACTGGCTATAGTTCCATATCTCTCATTGTATTTGGATTATATTTACATTTATGAATATAAATTTCATTTTGAAACTGCTACTTGTCCAAGATTGATTGACGTAAACCAACTTCAATGCGTGTGAAGATGTGTTAGCTGATTAAATCAAATGCTCAATTATGTAGAGAGCGTGGGAAGAAAAGAAGCCAGAAAAGACTGGAATGACTTACCCTCACAGCAATTTTCACCGACACATCCTGAATAGTAACTAACGGAGGGTACAGACGACCTTCCTGTAAATTCTCCTCTGAGACTTGCTGAGCTATAACCTAGAAATAAAGCAGATATATTTTACTTGAAATGCAGATGCAGTGGTAGCTTTATTAGACAGTGATCTAGTCTTAAGCAAAGAAATGGTTCTGCTTTGGCAAGTGACCTAGGCAGTGTTTTTTACAACCAGTCTTACCATTAGGCATAGCTACACAAGAGCTAGAAATTTAGGGAGTTACGCCCTTTTCTCACACAGACAATAAGACTTATTCAGGTCTTGGGTAAGCCCATGACACACATAAGCTAGCAAATAGTTCACTGAGAGACATAAATTCCATCCATCAATTGTAGTTGGGTCAAAGACCTCTAAATTAAATTAGCACCTGTTATTCTGACATTTGTCAAGTCATCCTGTGCAGAGAACAGAGCTGAACCCCTGAAGAGTAAAATTACGGGTGGCTGAGCTGGGTTGTTGGGTGTCCAGCTCACACATATAGCTTGTATGAGACCATAAAGGTAAGTATGGTCAGCTACAGAACAAAGTATAAAAAAAGGATTATACAGGGTCTTTTAAGGCCCTATAGTCAGATTTAGAAATAGAAGGTCTAATGTTATATTAATGGTCTATGTTATATTGGTCTAATGGTATATTGCCGGGACAGAAAAAACAGTGCTGCTAGAAAAAGTCTGTCGACTCTACCTGAAGGGTGCAGTCGGTCAGTCATCTCAACTACATGAAGTATGTAAAGAAATTATTTTACTTTTTGCTTGATTTCTACCAGAGTGACCAAGGGAAACAAGGAATGATACAGAAGTTCTGATGGCAGGCCTGAGAGGAGTGTCTCCCTGATGGCCTGAATATTTTCCTTGGTGTTCCTAGCAAGACTGGAAATGTGGTGTTGTCATCTCCAGCAATGAACAGATCAGGAAAGCGTAGAAAGATGGAGAAATTGTTTTTTACTGTTTACTCATCAGCCCCATGAAAAACCTTCTATTACCATGAGGTGTAAGGACATTCTCCACATGGGGAGGAGCGACACTGCTCACTCTGTCTGCTTATGGGCTGACTTCTTCCTCTATTCTTACAACAGATACCTTTTAAGAAGCAAAGGATCCTGGGGCTGCCTTTGGGTCTAATGATATTTCTGCTATCATTAGTTAAAATTTGTTTGTCATTTGGGGATCTGAAATAGAAAATAGCTTTCCTGGCTGATCCAGATTGGGATTTGCTCAGACTGAAATT
Organism: Chloroceryle amazona; assembly: GCA_027560015.1. NCBI lineage: Eukaryota > Metazoa > Chordata > Aves > Coraciiformes > Cerylidae > Chloroceryle > Chloroceryle amazona. The sequence continues at coordinate 11,917 of JANHFX010020143.1, forward strand.
CAGCTGATGCCAGTTTGCTAACCTGTCTTTTACTCTGAAATCTATTTGGTATACTCGAAGGTTTCATTATGCTTCAGAAGACCATTCTGATGCAAAACAGAAGGACAATGTCGGGGCACTCTTAGGATTCCCATCAGGAGAAATAATACATTTTTGTGCAATTACCACTTAGATAACAAAGGGTTAGAACCAAATCACCGACTGATCATGGGGTGCAGAGATACTACTGTGATGTGACCTGTAGGGGGTCTCTGTGGATGGAAGGAAAACTCTGGTTTGAACAGTGTCTGCTGGAGCCATGTATGATCCATCAAGAGGTTCTGAAAACAGCAGGGAAGTCCAGGAAACAGTGTCAAGTGAAACTGGTAATGTGGCCCAAAGAAATGCAAGAAGTGTATTTCTGAGAGAATATACTAGGAAGAAACTTGAAACAGTGCACAAGCTACTTTCTGCAGTTCCTGATGCACATGGGAAATAGGACCTTGTGTATGTTGCTTGCAGACAATGAGAACTGTGTCAGAAGAGATGCCTGGCTATCATCAATACATCCTTTCTCATAGAAGTAGGTAAATAGTTTGAATTAAAGAGCAAACACCATAGTACCTCCAGATTCAAAAAGAACATTTCTCTTCTGCAATCTACCCAGCATGCTGGTAGGTGTAGTAAGTTTTTCCATGCAAAGTGGAAATGCTAACAAGAGCAACAAGAAATCATACTCTCATTAAGTATAATGAGAAAAGGAAAATTTCTTATTTACATTTTGTTATTGAGAAATCCAGCAGAGATAAAAACCCTCTAGGGGGAGCTAAGTCAATGTAAAATCTAGTTCTTGCTTGCCCTAACAGCAACAAGGTTATTTAAAAATGATATACAGCCCTTTCATAAAATAAGATGTGCAACTGAAGGTGTAAAGAGAAGCTTACAATATAAGATTCCTACTGTTAACAGTTTAATGGGGCTCTGCAGGAAAGATGAAATCTGAAGAAACCATGACCGAGTCACTGTTAGTGTAACTCATCACTGAAAAAAACCAAACAGGTTTTGGAGTAGAGCACTTTGTTTTGTGACAGGATTGATAGAAAGCAAGCCACAAAATATTTGGGCAGTGCTGAAAGTGGGAGAGCTAGCAAGCTAGCTATATAGATGTCATGTTATTGCTTCTGACATACTCCCATAACAGCATTAAAAGCTATGCAAAGACACGGAAACAACCATTTTCAAAGAGAATGACACCTTCTTCACGTAGTCTCTGCTGAAAACACCAGTTCAGTAGCAGAGGGAAAAACAATGAATCAACATTTGGAATTAATAGGAAAATGAGAAGTGACACAACATGTAATCATATCAATCTATAAATCCATGATGTAACACTGCTTTGAACAGTGTGCATTCTTGCTCCACTTACTTCAAAGAAGAACGGATAGAATCATGAGGGGTATAAAGAATAACAAGGATGATCAAAAGGCTATTTTTTGTACAAAAAGACTAAAAATAATAAAATAGAGTTGGGAGAAAAAAAGAAGAGAAGACTGAAAGGAAACACAAAAGACAAATCAAGGTGAACATTTCTCATAGCACTATAAGAAAGAACAGCAGGAAATCATAAGAGGAGAGTTTGTTTTTCTACAGAACTCATAATTAATTTGTGACACTAATTTCCAGAAGATGTTCAAATGTATAAACATGTTTTAAAAGCCACTAGGCTCATTTATGAAAAAGAAATCCATACAGGGATAAAACTTCCATCTCAGGAAGGCCATATAGTACAGGCTGCCAGAAGTTGAAAAGCCATTTCAAGAGAAGAATCACTCTGTTTTTTTCCCCTATTTACCCTCTTTTCCTCACCTTCTGCTACCTATTACTTTTACAGGAAGATAACTGAGCTGTTTGGATCTTAGGTCCAACCCAGTATGGTTATTTTCATGCTTTAAATTTTAATTAATTAAAGTTTTTAACAGAGAAATTAGCTTTACTGCAGAACCTAAATGAAAGGCAGCCAAGACCAGGACAAATGTCATAAAGCAAGTAGGGGCATCTTGGCTTTTGGAGGACATATTCTCTATAATGAAAGGATTTAACGGGATTATTTCTGGAGTAACTTAACTGTAGGTCACACATGCCAAGGATATTTAATTAATTCATAATTTTCTGTCCCTTTTGTTCTGTTTGGTAGGACTTAGAAGAATAGATAATGTCCCTTGTCATCACTGAGCAATTGCCTGCAATTAAGAGGTATTACAGCTTACTGTACCTTAGATTTATCATCCAAAATCAAAGTTACATTCTATTTCACTTGGCAGGAAGAAAGAACACTGAAAATAGAACTTGTTGTAGTTACAATAAGCTATTTGTGACTTTTATCAGATTTAATTGGAGAGGTGGCAAAGCAAGAAGACAGGATTTTCAGGCATGCATCCTGGGCTGCTTATTTTTTATAGTTTCTTTTTTTTTTCAGGTAAGATACTGCTACAGTCTGAGAAGGTCTCTTTGTCTAAAATGCATGGGTTTGGTCCTTCAAATTTTGCAGCATCTTGAGTCCTTCCATTTCAAATGGAGAATACTAACCACTATTCTAAAACCCACATGAACCTACTTTCAATTTGTCCTTCCATTAAAAAAGCCAAGAAAACGAAACAAAAAGCACTTTTGCCTTTGCTTTGTACTATAATTCCAGCTAAGTGCCTATTCATCCCTCCTGGCCTTCACACCCCTGAAATCCATTGCTTGTCACCTTGCTCAGTAACTGGCTGTAGCTCACCCCAGCCCCAGTCTCACACACTGCCTCTCACACAAGCAGGGAGACCAGATGTGACTGCTCTTAGCTCCAGCTCTAAGGCGAGTTGCTATCCATTGATCTTGCCGCCAATAGAGACTTTCTACGCAGGAAAATACATTTCACATGTCAAACTTCCCTTGGGATTTCACTAGGTGATGGAAATTATGTAGCAAAACCTTTACCAAAAAAGAAGAATCAAGAAAGAATTGCTACCTCAAGAGAGAATTTAAAAGCTTCCTTGCAATTTCTGATACCATTTTACTTTCCTGACTGTTACATGTCTTTGATTAAGTTTCTTTGTCAGAGGGGATTTTTTTCTGTCTTTATAGTAGACTGCCAACTTGAAACATCATTCAATCTGCATATGTGTCACCTTTCATCCATCAGCATTCTATATATAGGGACCATTTTCACTCAAACCAAAATGAAGCAACTTCTAGAATGAAAAGAGGACAACGGTTTTAACACAGCCGTTTATATCAGCAAGTGAGGATCACTGTATCCAACTGAAATTACAGGGAAGGATTTAAAGGGAGCATATAATTATCCAAAGACTTAAGAGATGGATCATTGCCCTCCTAAGATGGTTAAAGCCAGTGGAGACAGTCTGGGCTTTTTACTCATTTTAAAGATGGAAACAGTGAATATCGTTCTTATAGAGGCAAGCTGCTGGCGAACGTTTTTAAAGATCCCATAGTAAACACCTGAACAAAAAATCTCAGAAATCCAGCAAGGGCAGCATGCAAGTGCTCACCCTTTAGGAAATACCATATACTGCCAGTCATAGGATTATGTTGCTTGTTAGTTGCCTCCAAGTGACAGCAAAGGGCCATTTCCTTCCCTTTAATCCCTGAAGAGGACACAAGGAGCAAGAATCCTGGAATGCAATGCCCCTCAGAGAAGGTGCAAGAGTTGAGTCGGGCATTCTCACTTCTGCTAACTGGGGCAACTTTTCTTTTCTTTTTTTTTCTTTTTAATTGTTCCATAATAGTTGTTAATTGCATTGCTTTAAGGCTTCGTTTGTGCACTATGTACACATGTATTTCCAGTTGTGCTTACGCAGTTTCTTTGAAGGTTAGGATGTGGCACTTTCATGAAGTTCTGTGGACTGTAATCGACATGAATTGGACTGGATAGAAATTACCACTGAAGTGAATCTTGGTTAATTAGAGTTAGCTTGGTAAACTGAGGCTAGCCTTCCTCCTTATTTCTGTACCCTTCAAAAAAACCCTTCAAAAACATGAAAATATAGCTCCTTTCAATCTAAAATCAAACCTATATGCACATGTATGCAAAATGTACGTATGTGCATTCACCTGTGATAATACAATACTAAAGTATTTATCTTTTTTCTTCCCAAAAGAAGGTGATGTTTATGTCAGATGACCTTTGGACCAAGTATGAACTTTTAAAATATAACGTGATCAAACAGAATTTACAAAAAAGACAACCTACCTTGCAAAGAATGACCTTACACAGAAAGCAGTGGTTTTCTAATGTAAGATAATGTTAAGCTCTTTCTGTTTAACTGTTCATTATTACCAAGTTACTAAATGAAGGAGTTCAAATAAGGTTTAATACAATACCTCAGCAGTTGTGAGGAATACGTCCTCACCAATGTGTTTCAGTCCACATGAAATAACGCCAAGGGCAACTCCTGGGAACACATAGGAATTGTTACCCTGTCCAGGATAGAGAGTTTGTCCACTTGGAAGAGTGACAGGATCAAAAGGACTTCCACTGGCAAAAATGGCACGTCCCTAAATTGTAACAAGAAAGCCAAAGAAAGCACGTTAGTTATGGGGATACTGTTGAAGTATTTCACACGTCCTGCCACCCTATGGAAGCTGGGTTACATCTATCTAATATCTCTTGGTATCTGAAAGGGTACTAGAGCTACTTAACTAAGTACGTCTCAAGAATGTCAGGATCCTAGAGACACTGTCAATTCTCTGTGACATCTGATGTCAGTGAGTAACAGCTGCCTTTTTCAGTTAAGAGCTATCAGCACAATTTAGAGGAGGAGAAGAAAGTGAAAGCCAGCACTCATTATTCACTTTGTGCATCCACACCAGAAGAAGGGTACATGGGAAGAAGGTATACACCTGGAGTGGACAATACTGTCTTGGTAACAATGGGTGATGCTGATGGATTTTTTTCCCAACAGCACATCATCCACAAAATTGACAGTAAGGCCACTGATTGTTGTGCTTTTGGATGTGGCAATTTCTGAGAAGCTGGGGGGACAGGCAGAGCACTCTGTTCCTCTACATGTCCCCTCTTCAGGTCCCTGCACCCACTCCACAACATGACAGAAGCGCAAGCTCTGTCCAAGGAACGTCATCCCATGATGCAACCTATAGCACAAGTTGGTGATGGGACCTCCTCTTCTGGGACCTTGTGGCTCCCCTCATTATAATACACCGAGCAGGGTCAGGGCACTAACTTGGGCATCAGCATCTGATCATCCAATACCAACACTAGGATGTTCACCAGCAGATTTTTGGGTAGTGTCAAGTAGCACAGGTGCCACCAGGGCTCAGGCACTATGTGCAGACTGGTCCCAGCAGGCAGTATGGAAAAGCCATCCTGTTTTGGAGAATTTAGCTGTACAGATACAAGTTACACTTGTTCTGAGGACAAGAGAACTGGCTCTAACTCGTGTTATGTTGTAGGACACATGGGACCCCTAAATCTCTTCCCAGGACCCAAACGCAGGTGTACCTCCATGCTGGAACACAGCACATATCAGGTGTCTGTGGGGAGGAACAGAAACCTCTGGCGTGGCCCAGATGTGGTGACAGGGCTTGTGTTGCTAACGGCTTAACATTACCTAAGAGGAGTCATTCAGTACCATGCACATTCAGAGCTGTGATACCACTGGAGTATTGAGAGATGGGCTGTAAAGGAGCTGCGGGTCTGATGGTATCTCACTGTTCCCCTGGGATGAGGAGGAGCATCCCACCCCGATGGGAGCAGATTCTGGCACCATCAAGTGCCATTCAAGGGTGGCAGAAGAGGCACCTCTGAGGTGACTCACCTGAAGCACATCTATCCAGGCTCTCCCCAGATCATTCCTGATACACAGAGAGAGAGCAGCAATTTCTACAGCAGACAATGCAGTTTTGGACTAATTGCACAAGCTCTATGTCTGCAGACCAAAGATCCCAGGCTCTTGCCTTGCTGTGGATGGAACATGCTTGAATTTATGCCGTAAGTTTAAGTGGGGAAGAAAAGTCAGCCTTTATTTATGCTAGCACTGCTGAAGTGATAAATGTCACCGTTAAACACTTCAGAGGCGCTTTATGTCAGAAATATCTGTGCCTGGTTTAGAGAACTGGAAACATGCAGTTTAAAATATGCCACTGTTGCTGTTCAGCTCTCCAGAAGACTGTTCTGTTTGTTTTGGTGTCATGGATGGCTTATTATATGTTTTGGTGACAGATCAAATACTTCAGTGCATCTTTTGCTCTGCCTACCAGATGTCATTACCCACTATGACCAACCCTTCACGTAGGCTGCTTCCCGAGCTCCTGCACCACACTGTAATCGTGTACTGTGCAGCAAGGAACAGGCATGCTAAATTTGTCTTTTAAACACTGCAAAGCTGTCACTCAGACAACCCTGTATTTGGCAAGAAATACAAACACAACCCACTATGAAACACATATAGTCAAGTACCCATACATTTCAAATTCTAGACTGAATTACAGGATAATGCATTCATTAGCACTTCTGTAATACAATTATAAATAAGTAAGCACAGTTTTCTTAATTTTCACCTATGTTTCCATAATAGAAAACCTTTTAAAAGAGTTAATAATTCAATTTCTTAATAAAGAATTATTTTAAAGATTCTGTTTCCTGTACTGAAGTATTTTCTTACCCTAAAGACTATATCTAAAACCTCAAATGAAAAGCATGCCACTGTGTGTATGCAGTACACAAAGTAGTACAATCCAAAACAGGCATAAGGCTTTAATGGTTGATGTTTACTGATGCTCCAGTTATAACAAAGACTATGAGTCATGCCTGACACCAATAAAAACTATTAAATGTTTTTTTTATGAGAGTGCAAGCATGTATTGACTTCAGTGAAATTTTGTTTCTAAAGTTAGAAGAACCTGTTACTTAATTTAACTAATTTTACCTACACAGAGAGACACAATTAATACTTGCTACTCCACCCTCTGTCTTCCTCCCATTTAAAATTTAATTTCAGATTTTCTTTTCATTATGTATACTGGAGAGATGTTAATCTTTGATTACCTCTGTATATTTATAGCACTGCTCAGCAGTGCACTCTGCTTTGCTGGTAGGATTGCTGAGAGCAAAAATAATAGGACGTTTGTTCAAAGCAGCCATATCCTGCAGAATTTCTTTAGTAAAAGCACCACCAATTGCAGCAACTCCTAAAGAAGAAAAACACAGAAGCAGACAAATGCAATCAGTTCAAAGTGAGACATGCATGTCACTTTTAAAGGAACACAGCTCCTTCTACTACATACCTCCCCCTTTAAAATGGTGTTCAAACTTTCTCCTAATAAGGTTAAAATAAAGTTTTGTACAAAAGATTCTGCAACAGGGAAACTTCTCTGTTATCCCTAACATAAGGTAGAACCTGATCATCCCTGTTCAGTTTGGTGAATTTCTCACTTCACTTTTCTCAGGCTCTTTATATAAAATAGAAATGTATCACCCAACCTGCAGGTAAGTCCAGTAAGGAGTAGAAAGGTACAACTGTCTCTTAAAAGTTTCATGCAACGGACCGGAGAGTGTCTCCCAAATCCAGTGTATCAGATTTTAATTTTTTTCTGACATGACGAGTAAAGTCTCTGCCTTCTATAGCTCATCATTTTGCCATCTCCAGCCTCAGCTGATGAATAACCCCAATTCTGAGACCAAGGCTTCCCTGACAGCAACAATTTTTTTTGAATTCCCCTTCCATCCCACTAGAGATGCTTTTCTATTCTCTGTACTATACTCACATCCAAAAAAGGAGGGTTTGTGATGTTTCTGAGATGCCAATACACCTGTATTTCTGCCTAAACTACAAGAGTTTGGAAGCCAAGGATCGGGTCCGTGCTCTCCATGCCTTCAGTGAAAAACAGATACACAGTCCTCGGAGGATATGTCCAAGGAGGCCCCTATCACACAGCTTGTAGAGAAGGTAGCCTCCTTCTTGCTCAGAGACCCCACTGCCTGGCTCCCTGCTCTGCTTTCTACACAACACATGAGTCTCAACAGCAGGAAAAAAAGTTTTTTCCCCTCTCTTGAGGGAGTAAGAATGGATTCAAACCCAGGCCAGGAGAGGGTCTCTCTCAAGTGAGTACTCTAACCTCCCGACACTCATGCACAAATGAGCATCCCAACATCGTCCACTCAACAGCTTGGTGTCTGCCTGAGGAAAGCACAGGGTACTTACGAGAGGTGAAACAGGTCTTCACCTGGCAGAGCTGGCTAAAAGGTCATACATGCTCCAGGAATAACATTTCTTAAAGGTGTCTCAGAGTATTTTCTGACTGCTTCTATATGAAGCATGCTATCGTCTTAGAGAGACATCTTCAAGCACAGCAGACCTCCCACTGAAATTCCCTGAACTGTTCTAAATTGATCTTTCTTGAGAGTCTACTGAAAGCCCAAGCACCCTATGTGCTTGCTTTAGGTGCTGGTTTTAGGTGCTTAATGTGGGCCACATAATGTCCAAGACCCATTTGGTTTTGTGCCCGGCCAAATCTCCTTTATTCTGATCCCTTGGTAAGAAAACAGGCAGCTCCTCAGTTGGTGTGAATCAGTGACTTCTCTCAAAGTTTAAACATCTCTTGCTCAGACATTTCTTTCACATACTTTTCTGAACTCTCTGTACTTTAATTTCTGTCAACAGACAAGAATGCTTAAATGCAAAAGCTCTGCTAGACCAAGCTGGGCCACTGTATGTTTGATGGCTTATGGCAGTCATGATTTTTACTAACTTGTGTAAGATCCTGTTATATATATCTTAGTTTCTGGTTAAATCTGAAGTTGCCAAATGTTTAATGTCTTTTAAAACCAATTTCGGACAGTCCGTAGTAAGAATGACAACTATCTCCAGATATAAAGTTAAAACAAAATGCTCCAAACAATCTCGCTATTTCTTTTTGCTTTGTTTTAAAATTGTGATTTCTTATATTTGGTCAAGCTAAACTAAGGCTTTTCCTTGAGCCATTGCAGGCGATGAAATGTACATGAGGATTCACTGAGACAGAGTTAAGTAAAACACTATGAGGAATATCAGAATTTTTCCTCATGACTCCTGTTGCCCAGGGGAAGATACTGAATGACTAGTCCTCCAAACAGGAAAAAAACCTCCAGTATTAATTTTCGTTGTTGTTTCTGCTGAAAGAGCCTTCATTATACAGTATGGACAGGAGAAGGTGACCTTGAGGGAAAGCGCTACGTATATTTATGTATAAAAATGATACAGTAAACATCCATATTTCATGACAGCAAATATTCCCTAAGCATCAAGCACACATTTACCTAGATAAATATCACAGATCATTCAATCTATTCTGTTATCCACTAGCGTTTTCTGCCTTGTATAGTACTAAATAAATTCTCTAGATTACTTGGTCTCTGTCTGGCAGTCATGTCTTTATGGAGCATAGAAAAAGATAAGCTTTATTTACCTCACTCATGATGCTTGTCAAAAGCAGATTTTACTGAACAAGGACCATGTGGTCTAGGCCTAGTTGGAAAGGTAGCTCTTATAACTAATTAATTTTCACTATGCCATTTCAGATTTTCCAGAATCTGATGAATTACTTTTCTAGCCAGACAGATGAATTTTCAAGTCTTACATATTAAATAAAATTATTTAACAGTGCTTAAAGTTTGTTCCTGAAACTGTCACTGAAATACAATATCCAAACTGCAGAGTGCTGCCCAATCCTTTACTTAGATCTCAAATGCTGCAGCTTTTGTATAAGAAAAAGTCCTTTTAAAATCTGTGTTTTGGTCAGCAAAAAGGACTGGTGGCTAAGGACCTAAATATGAGTGAAAGAAGATTCAGCTACAGCATGCTTACACTTGCACAGCTTTACACGTGCTTAGCTCAGTTTTCTCAGTCTAAGTTTGAGGTTATTTTTATTACACCATTCACATTAAATCAGAAGTAATTTACGCAGGTGATAAGGTTCTCCATTAGATGTTTAAACCAACTCCTGTAAAATGGATGACTTGGAGTGAAGACAGTATTACATGCTTGGAGAGTTACTATTTGTTCAGCTGCTTAATAGGGTCCATTATGCACCTAGTGTTTTCTAAAAACACACAAAGGTAAACTGTGTTCAGAGGAACTTGATCTTTTCTTCAGACAAGGCCACATCCCCATTTTTTTCAACAAAGAATAAGGTCATTGCTTTAAGGTAAAAAAAAAAAATAAAAAAAATTACCTATTAGCACAGTTGGTTTTATATCTTTAACAATATCTTCTAGATTTTTCATTTCAGCATGGGCATGGGCAAAACGCTGTTTCTCAGATGTTAATGAGGCACGCCCCTGAATAAGGAAAAAAAAAAAAAAAAGACGTTTATTATAAGTTTCATGGAACCCAATATTCTGGGATAACCAGTTTACAAAGTATCTGGTTTAACATGTCCTCTTTTCATTTCTACTTTTGCATCTATCACCAGATACTGTATTAGACAGAGTTACACTGTGTCCAGATGACAAGCTTAGAACAATTAGAACTAACCTATTTCTCTAAACACTACGTAAATTAAATGCAATCTGTATTATGAATTACAAGAAAGCATCATTAATTTCTTCTCTAAAGCATTCTTAAAGCTGTTTTACCTGTTAACATTCAGTCAAAGTTACTAATGATAAAGCACAAAAATATTTATACAGCAAACTGTATGGATTCACCAGGGCAGACCGGGATTCGTAACTTGGCAGAACAGAAACACTTTCTCCTGGCTTTTTCAGCTTTGCTCTTGTCTAAAAGTACAGAGACCATATTGATGGAGAGTATAGACTATAGGGGAGCCTATATTTTGCTCCACATTTTTTCATATTTAAGTCTTTCATTCTTAAGGATGGAATAAAAATAATTATAACCAGATGTTTGGTGCACTGCTTTTGCATTAACCAGCTTGACTCAGCTGTGAAACAAATTTCACCCTGATATATAACAGCAATTTCCACCCATTTATGCCCAAGAAGGTTTCCAAATGGAATATGATAGATGCAAGAGAAAGGCCTATGGAGCATCATTGACATTGACTGGGCTTTAAACAGGATGTGAACTCAGTGTAAGGAACATGGAGTGCAGGGCAGAAAGGGGTCAGAATTTGTGAAAATTGTACAGTTGTCCAAATACATAGACCTCTGTACAGAAAATTTCAACAGAAATTCAGAGTTTAAAATGCATACACCGTCACCCCGGGTTTTATTCTCATGCCTGCAGAAAACATCACTGCAAAGGCACTTTTCAAACACAAACCTAGAAAGCAGTGCCAGCCCCTCAAACATTTTACACCTTCAGAAAGCAAGAAGCAGGTTATAAAGATATATAGGGAAGTACATGAGGAGAATGGAACACTAAATGTAATTTTGACCAAACAGCCTGAACAGAGGTATATCATCTCCCCAGCCACACCTTTTCCACCTGGTAAGATGAAAGTTTCTGTAATCTTAGCAAGATAATTAAGACTATGCTGAAGTACTGGAACAGAATTAATTCCACAATTCCATTTAAGTCTAGGAATTTAAAAATTTTGGCTCAGTTTAGGGCTGTGTATACTATCAGATCCAAGATGGGATTAGGTTTTTAATGGCATTTTTACTTAATTTTTAAAAAAGATGAGAAATTCAATGTTACATTTTGGCCTACAATTCTGCAATGTCACGTGACTGTGCCAGTCCCATCACCTAAGCTCCTCTGCTGGTCCTTGGACAGCCACCACAGGAGCTTGCAGGCAGGAGGGAAGGCCAGTTTTCATTTCCAGCTGCAAGAAAAGCGTTTCCATCCTGAGGGTACCACAGGAAGCTGTGGAAGTCTGTTATGTGGTCAGGCCTGACTGAGCTGGTCTGCTTCACAGGATGCCAGCTTCTCTTGGCTCATCCACAATTACAAAGAATTTCCAAAGATTTCTTCTCTTCTACATTTTTTTTTTTTTACATGACCAAAATACAGTTTTTAAATTAAGAGGGTTATGTCTGGATGTGCTTATAGGAGTCTCAAGTGTTCTACTAGAGTGATTAGCACTGAAATACTGTGATACAGGCACCTGATTTCCTTTGTGGGCAAAATGTGAAATTCTCATCCTTGAGAGAATGCCGCAGTATTAAAAATTTTTGGCATATTCACACTTGAATCATTCCACCATCAATACACATTTTGAAGTCTGCCATTTCCCAGCACCCCAGCAGATGTCCCCACAGTCTACACACATGATTCAGGTACATGTCATTTTAAAGCAGGAGGTTTTAACATTTTCAGGGGAAAAATAAGAAGTTTTCAGTCACCAGAGAAAAAAAATGAATTTGTGATTTCCAGGACAAAAGCTCGTTGCTAGGCATAACTCAAAATACTATAAGAAAATCAACTTTTCCTTCAAATCAGCTGATTGGTTGAAATCAAAATGCTCAACAGAGTCTGACATGGAGGCAGGTTTCCTGGGGAGCTGGGAATGGGTGTGGGGGTGACCATCCAGTTGGTTCCTTAATAGCTTATCAGGCTGCTATTGAGGAAGACGGTGTTTGATATGGTCTTAAAACCCAGCCTCTGGGAGACTACCCTGGGCTACCAAGAAAGAAAAAATCACCTCCAAGAGCTATGACCAGGTCATTCTTCAGGCTGTGGCAGGCTGGTAGCTCTGAGCATGTCCAGGACCTGCAGATTTCTGAAGATGTCTTGGGAAAGGTGAAGTTCAATTTTTTCCACAGTTCATAATGTCTAAGAGGCCAGGCTGACATCTTAGTGGAGAAAATTGTTGATAATTCTTTCATTTTCATTTTAAATCAAAACAAATAACAAAAATCCTGCATGAAACAGAGTAACTTTATACAGTTTTACACCTGATTGGCTTTTGTGGAGGTTCTTCAACATTTTAAAATTAAGACAATGGCAGAGCTGTTAAAACACTTACTGATGAAACACCAAGGATTCAAAGCCTCACTTTCTACTGATGTTAGCAATTATCTCTCAGTTAATTAGAATGCAGTTAATAGAATGCACAGGGCATTCTACCTTTCTAAAGCAAATCAAAACCAAACCAAACCCAAAAATGAACTCCAAACCAAAACCAAAGCCCCAAAAAATTTAAATTCCTTTATTCAGCTTTGGTCTCAATTAGCTTGACCCATTAGTCAGAATGAATCACATCTCCAAGTAAATATTTTTGTAGTATATTAACTAAGAATGAAACATTAAATTCTGTGGCTTAGCAAAAATAACAACAGCTATGTACATAGAGATTTTTGCTTGGAAAATGCTTACAAAAGACATTCTATGGTTATTTCAATATATATTTAAAAATAGATTTTCAGACACGTAATCGTTAATTCAGTGATCCTAAAAGAGCTACATAAGACCTCCCTCAAAAACTGTGTTGGAGATTTCAAGATCAGCCAGTTGATTTGGTTACAAAACTCCAATAATTTAGAGAACAGTGCTTTAGATAGTGGATTTTTCTCCCCAGACTGTCAAACTCTTAAGTTCTGCTCTTCATAAAGTAAAGAGGCGTCAGCAAGAGCACAGCCAGCTTTCCTACATGCCCTGCCAACGGGACAAACAATGACTTGCAGGAAGGAAGAAACAATTCCGTTTTGTGCATGCTTAACCTCAAACTAAGGGGTTGCCAGTCCATTTAGTACAAGCTTCCAGACATCCGCCCCTGAATGCCTATAGCCAGAATAAGAAATCACAGTTTTTGTCAGTCAGCGGATACAAGAGGATGGAGACAAAATGCACAAGTCTCAGTTCTGGATTTGTGTGGTTTTCTGTTTTGTCACCCTCCTGGCACTGAGAAGATGGAAAGCAGATGGACCGGTCAGTGCAGAGATGCTCTGACAACAAGATCTTCCAGAAGTGCAGAGCCCATCTTCTAACATTTCCATTTCCAGCCTTGGCATAGCTAGCTTTTGTACTCCAGCTATCTGCTGCTAGGAAATGAGCTGCAGAGGATCAAAACAAGGTAGCATAAATCAGAAACTTCTCTGGTCTTCTTGAATCTCCATAATCCTAAAATACAAACATGGCACACCGCTCACTGATACTTCCCTTCTTCTTCTTCTAATAGGAAAATGAAAAAATCTAAAATACTCCATACTAAGAAAGAATTTGAATGAGCTCTGGGGTTCTGCGTATGAAGCTCTGGGTCTTTTAAGTAGAAACATCTTCTTCAGTCACATACATAGCTGTCTTCTAAGCCCACTGTTTTGCTTGTTTAGCATTATTGAAAATTCTTTTATTCAATGGAAAGGGCTCAGAAAAATCATCAGTCTAAAGATGTGTCCCTTTCAGTCCACCAAGCCTCACTTACAGTCTCACTGTTTCACTGAACAGCTTCAACACTTTCCACAGAGGGGAGGAACTTTTCAAGGCATTCCTACCAAAGGACATTATTGCACTGTTGTTCAAATGGCAGTAAGAAGACTCATCTGGGCCAGACAGAACGTGCCTTAACCTGTAATATGTTTTCTGTGATGTATAACAAGAACCCTTCCTGCATCAACTGATACCTGAAATCCAAAGTGTCTTTCACACTGAAATCCACAGACAACCTAAGAGACTTGATGTGATACCTGTGCAGCTATTCAGAGGGGAAGATACAAACTCACAATCTCTTTCAATAGAAGGAGGAAGGTAAAATTAGGAAAAGAGGCTTTATATCCTTCTTGCGTTAACTTTCCAAATATATTCATCACCCCAAGGAAGAAATAAAAAAACCACTAACATTATACAATGATATATAACTTTTCATAATTACATGGATTCTTATATTATTTCCTTATATAGAATAAATAATTTGCTAGAGGTGTTACAATAACTGTGCTTGAATAAAAAAAAAACCAAACAAACAAAAACCAAACCAAACCAATCTACACACTAAAGTACCAGGAAACAACCATAGCATCTTTAATGCATGCCGAGGCTACCTGAATAAACTATACAATACACCTTCACTAGAATGCTGATGATGCTGAAGAACATTAAAAATGTAATTTAAAAGATTAAAAAAACCTAAGTCCAAAGACTCAGTGAAAATGTCAGAAATTACTTCAGATGGGAAAAATATTGCCTCTGTCATAGTATCATTTTGTACCAAGATGGAATATATTGGATCTGAACAAAAGAGAACTAAGCAACCTGAAAACAGATATGTAGCTGTATTAGAAGTCACTGTGGTATCTCACATGGAAAGTAATATGAGCTAAATTCTTTATTAGCAAATGAGTTACGATGTGGACTGTGTTAAGACAGCAGATAAAGTACAGAGATAAACAATAGTAACGTTCGCTGATGGTGACAGTATGTATGAAAGATCTTGGCAATCCTAAAATGTCTATACTCCCTAATGGATGAGAGTCATTGGTATTATCATTACAAATAGTAAAACGTAGTCACTTGGACACCAGGATCTTTTAATTCAAGGAGCAAAAGGAAGTAACAGGACTCAACAGTTAATATTATGAAAAGCTGCATGTATTTTGGATTTGAACTGAAAGCTGTTCTTAGTTTTAGGAAGGGTTGAGTTTTTAGTTCCAGCAGCTGGTCAACAGCACAAGAAGCAAAGGAGATACCAGGATCGGGCATCAAGCAAACGTATATCACAGTTCCACAGAAAGTTACTCATATCATCATATTATAGAACCAAACTGAGGCTCAGATAACGAACAAAAATGACCCATCAATAAAATCCTGAGAAAATTCATAGAAAACAGCTGTAAAAACAGGAGACCAGACTGCACAGCAGACATTTGTGTGGGATATTACTAACAGGAGGCAAATCTTAGAAATATCACCAATGTGAAGTCAAATGCCATGGCCTGTTTGAGCTGGTCCTGCTGGGAATGCCCCATGAACCAGGGCTGAAGAGCAGAAGAGCTTTTTATGTCAGTGAGGCGAGAGAGGCAGTGCTGGAAGCTCTCCAAGATTTACTCTTTCCATCAGCTGGAAGGCAGCTGAGAACAGCCAGAGCTCCCTGATGATTGCACTGTCCCACATAAGAGGCAGCGCTGGCACTTGTCCCTGTCTCACAACCAGGGAGGCTCAAATCTATTTATATAAACACTTGCCTCCATTTGACTGTGTCAACTGTGGCTTATTTAAACAAGACAACAGAGAGCAGTACACTGATAAATTAATAAATTCTTCTGAGGTTCTTAAATACTGAAGACATGAGAACCACAAAAGACATGAGAACTGTAGACCAAAAAGCAAAGCAGTCCATTAGTAAGTAGAGTATTTCCAACTGCAAATGTTTTGATTTTACTTGCATTTTTCCTATAAATTCCCTATTGCAGAGTTAAAAGCAAAACAAACAAAAAAGCAGTTGTTAAAGCATCACAGAAAGCTGGGGGGGAAGGATGTGGTTAAGAGTCATGGGAGAAGGTGGTGATCTCTACATGGCTGCTTATCTCTTTCACCACAAGTAAATCTATGGTCTAAAGGTTCCTGATGAAATCGTTTGGAGGGCTCTAGGCAGGGACTGTAGATGGTGCAGGGAGTTGAGGGACCTCTCTGAAGTGTCACCCAGAAGCATGAAAGGGAAGGGACAGGAGAGACACAGAAACCACGCTAGGAGGGGACAGGACAGGACACCCCCCTTGGACAGAACTCCAGGAGAGTATCAGTTATGAGGTGTCACAAAATGCCAGGGAAGATGAAGGTATGGATATGGACTCACTGGTCAGGAGTTACTGAAGACCAAGGGCTTGCAGGTGACAGGCATGCCTGTGCTACCTCATTTAGGAACCAAAAAGAGGACACATACAAACCCTCCAAAATCTGCATACAGACAGTGACTGTGATAAATAAAGTGACTGTGCCTCCTGATCAGGCCTATCACTGAACACCTAGAGATGAAGAGAGCAGATTAAAACCAGATGAGGCAACTTGGACACAGAAGTAATAAACAGCTTATTGACAACTGTGTGAAAAAAACATAACATTTTGAGGAGATAATGTCATAATGGTTGGCAATAAAACATGATATAGGTAAAAAAATATAATTCTGATGTTGACTTTAAACCACATTGTTAGAAGATTAGGGCTGTTTATGTAAGTCCAGTAAAATGTATAAAATACCCTTTCCTTGTAAATAAGCATTCATGGTTAACAGGCAGGACACAATTTATAAAGACAATTATTTCAAGAAGATAAGACCTGAGAAGCAGAGCAAGTCAGGAATCCACAGAACAACAGAAACAAAATGGAGCAAAACAGTAATTCATTTCAATAACAGAGCATGAGCAAAACAAATCACAAACCATCCACATTAGGTCACCGTATCTTCAGTACATCTAATATACATGGTGTCAAAGAGGAAAGTTACATGCCAACAATTCTAGCACCCGAATATTTGGTGGTGTCTCTTCTAGATAAAATAGTGTCCATTCCTTAAGCACACCAATCATCCTTTTGCCTTGTCCTCGTTTTCACATATTACTGACCGAGTATGAGTAATGCCACGAGCATTCAAAGACAAATTAATGTGTTCCCTTGCTGCAGAACTTATACATCATATAGAACAAGATAAATTCAAGATGAAACTGCACAGATTAATTCTCCAGACATCAAAATAACTGATGAAGTAAACAAGGATTGCTTTGTTGGGATAGTACATGAGTAAAATAAGGCAGAAACTTCTTTAAGTTATTGTGGTGCCTTGGATGTACCCAAGACATTGCATATTTGCTAAGACACAAATCATTCTTTTGGCTCTAAAAGTGCTAGCCAGTCACAATCAGCCATGAATGTACTGATCAAGGACAAAAGTGAAAGTCAGAATAATTGACTACTGATAAAAAGAAATCTAGAAATAATGAAAAGTTAGCAGAAGAGGCAGACATAATATGAAGTGGTATAGGAAAGTTAACATTAAAATCATTATCAAATTAGTATATAAAATGAAACCCAAATTTTTAAAAAATTGATTATTGGTAAAATATAAGAAAATTCAGCCTGGATGGGCTTCAGTTCAATATTAAGATATTTGATTGTGAGCTCTAAAGGCTCTTTCACAAGTCATGTGAGTTCTCCTGACTGTAATGGGAGCAACCACACCTATACGGCACTGAAATTCTATTGGTCCCAGATGTCCCCTTTCTCTTTAATCATTCTCTAAGCAAAGACTTAACTATGTATATATCAAGGTTTGACCAAACCATGAACTTTAAACAGGGTTGTATCCATTGCCAATTAATTGGTTGTCAGGAACTTTTCCACCTAAGTTTTCCAGGAATATTCAAATGGGAAAAGGAAGAGGAAAGATGAAAACATTTTAGAGGACAGGATTACATTAGTATCTCCATTCTAATTAATTAGCAGAACAGAAATTAGCAAACTTTTGGGGTCTATTTCAGTCCTCCTCTTATAAAGGTCAATATTCTGAGTCCTTCAACTACCAGACCTCAGCTGATGTTCTTGTGATTGCTGTTCAGTTTGGGCTTTGCTTAGGTGACCTGAGGTCTTACAGAGGATAAGATCACACATTTAATGGACATTTAAAACACAAATCACTTGATTAAATGCAAGTATTTCTGTGTCGAACTAGAAAGCATAGAGTACAAAACTGTCAAAAGCAACATTGTTCCATAGAATCATAAAGGTTGGAAACGACCTTCAAGATCATCAAGTCCAACCGTCTACTAAATATTATCAGGACCACTAAACCATGACCTAATCTACACATTTTTTGAACACCTCCAGGGATGGTGATTCCACCACCTCCCTGTGCAGCATGTTCCAGTGCCTCACCACTTCTTAGTAAAAGAATTTCTCCTATTGTCCAACCTAAACCTCCCCTGCCACAACATAAGCCCATTTCCTCTTGTCCTATCACTAGTTACCTGGGGGAAGAGACCAACACCCACCTCCCTACAACATCCTTTCAGATAGCTGTAGAGAGCAGTAAGGTGCCCTCACAACCTCCTCCTCTCCAGACTAAACAACCCCAGATCCCCCAGATGCCCCTCATAAGACATTTTCTCCAGACACCTTACCAGCTTTGTTGCCCTTCTCTGAACTCTCTCCAGCGCCTCAATGTCTTTTTTATTCTGTGGCACCCAAAGCTGAGCACAGGAGTCATCTGCGGCCTCACCAGTGCTGAGTACAGGGGCACGATCACTACTCCTGCTGGACACATTGGTTTTGATACAAGCCAGGATGCCGTTGGCCTTCTTGGCCACCTGGCCACACTGCTGGCTCATGTTTAGCTGGGTGTCCACCAGGACCCCCAGATCCTTTTCTTCCAGGCAGCTTTCCAGCCACTCCTCCTCGCCTGTAGTGTTGCTATGGGGTTGTTGTGACCCAAGTTCAGGACCCAGCACTTGGCCTTGTTAAACTTTATCCCATTGACCTCAGCCCATCAATCCAGCCTGGCCAGATCCCTCATGTTGACATGCTCTTTAAAGTTAAGGATGACATTCATCCCTATGTGAGGGAACTTCATTTGTGCACCAGAGATAATGTGGCATACAAAATTCTAATGCTGTCTTGCAAATTACAGATCAACTTCACCACAAGAGAAGCATTTGGCAGCTCAGGAACACTCCCATCAGCCTGTCCATCCTTGTCAGAGGAGCATCCATCTTTGGTGGAGGGCTTTCTACTGTATTCCTTTAAATATTAAAAATGCCTTATTATTTGCATCATATTCCTAGGCAGTTCCAAGAATCATCTTGCCTATCACCCTACCATGTTCTTAGTATTGCCTTAAAAAAAAGAGAAGAAAAGAGAAGCATTTGCAACACATTGCAAAAATCCTCAATTTATTTATTCATTATGAGGGTGGTAAGACACTGGAACAGGTTGCCCAGAGAAGTTATGGATGCCCCCTCCCTGGAAGTGTTCAAGCCCAGGCTGGATGGGGCTTTGAGCAATGTGATCTAGTAGAAGGTGTCACTGCCCATGGCAGGGGGTTTGAAACTAAATGATCTTTAAGATCCCTTCCAACCCAAACCATTCTATGATTTTGTGGTGAAACTCATGAATATCCAAATACTGTTTATCACTTGCTGTCTCTTCTCAGATACTTGACACAAAATATTTTACTGTCTTTGAAATACATGGGTGAAGATTTGGACACTACTATAGCTAAGCAAGTCACTATGGCAGCTTTAAAGAAGACACAAAGTGTGTTCACCACACATCACAAAATTATGTATATTTGTGTAACAGAAGAAAAATAGGAACACTGAGAATATGCAGAAGAAGAGGAATGTGGGAGATATTACCCATCAGTGTGTTCATATAGGTAAAAATCTATTCATCGGACAGAATGTGACAATGCGATAGAATTCAGAAATTCAGAATTAAAGAAGAGTCCAAACTGCTCCTGCATAATCTTTAAGTACATAAGAGTGCAAAAGCAACTTTAAAACTGTCTTTTAATTAACCATTAAAACTTTCATCTGAATGCATGGGGATACTTAAGACAGGCATTTCAAGAGGAATGACATCTGTTTCAAAAAGTCATACAGTTCAGTTGGCAAAATTCCAATGGTATTACGATCTGCAAACCTTCCTTATACGTGTTTGGAGAAAAAACTTTCAAAAGGTGAAAGCATACTGAACAAATGGAAACACACTCCCAACAACCCTGAACCAATATGAACAACATTATAAGGTCTCTAGAATGAAGTAGAGAACACAGCTATAGACAGTATAACAAACACAGACAGCCTTTATCACCAGCTCTTTCACCACAACATAGCAGAAAAGTTGGTCATCAAACTTGGTTTAATGAAAAAAGATGGTTCCCAGGGCAGAGGGGGGATAAATATTAACAGGAAAATGAAAACACAGCTGCACTTCAACTAAATTTCAAAAGTCACAAAGGAAAAATCAGATACAAAAGCTTGATAAGTGATTCTGTGGCAGCTTCTGGGGGCGGAGAAGTAGGAAAAGGTGGAAACTATTTGCAGTCCGGTCATAAGTTCCAAAGTTATTTTTTCTTTGGTTTGCACTTGTTGAAATATTACAGAAAGTAGATGAAACAAGAACAATGTTAAAATCTATATTTATGTATTGCAAAATTAATGATGAATGGACAACACAGAATAAATGTTGTAAAAATTAGTTTAGTTGGACAAAGTAATTGCTGAGTCTTCAGAGATTCTGTTATTTCTTCCACTGCAAAAGCAACAGATCAGAGTATTTCTAGGACCGAAAAGGTCTCCCTGCATCAAGTAGAGGTGAGGCAAATTTTAAGGGTCTTTTATTGAACAGGTTTCCACTGATACTGCTCCTTAAGAGTAAGAAATAAAAGTTAGCTTAGTTTATGTGAGAGTTGGTTAACTGGTTATCTATGCTGTGACTTGGCAAATGTTATCTTTCCAATAATGAAAAGGTTTCTAACAATAGGGTCCTTCCCATAGTACAGTTTTATCACAAATCTTGCTCATTTTACTTCTGTTACCTCTCTTCTAAGAGTTGGGGAAGTTGTTCACGTTGCGTAGCACTTTTCTGCAATTGGCTGAAGCCAAAATAGTTTCCTAAGCAGGAAAATTTCCTAACCTCCTAGCTTCCTAAAGTACAGCATTCTCTCTCGGGCCAGAAAAAGGAATGAGGAATGTCTTAATTATTTACTTCCCGCCTATATGTCTTCCCAGCAGTTAAATCACAAGCTTCAAGAGGCTTACATTGCATTTCCTTTCTTTTAGGGGAGGGAGCTTTCTTAAAATTTTGTTTCCTTTTTAGGGGGAATATTTAGCTGCAGAAGAAAGGCAGAGTCCTAGACCAAGGATGGGTTTCCTTATGCCCAGCTCAGGCCTTGCACTGAAGTAGAATCATGCAAACATTTTGATTGGAAGAGACCTTGAAGGTCATCAAGTTCAACCAGCACTGCCATGTGACCACTAAACCATGTATCTCCTAGCTTGTAGGTCCAGCAGGCTCTCCACTCAAATACACTTCAGCAGCAATACCCAACCATTTTCAATCCCCACAGGATGGCCAGACAGGAAGACTGGTGCTCCCAGGTCTTCCAGGAACACCAGCAATGATCTAAAATGTGCACCGTTGGCTCCCGCTGCTTGCGTCAATGTCTGGCCATAAATTCAGCCCTAATCTATCTCAGACAGCTGTTATGTCTGGCTATCACAAACAGTTCACAAATATACTCTGGGCAGAACATGAAAATCAGTGGACTGCTTTTTGAACAAAACCCAAATTAAAGCCCAACCAAGAAGAATAAGCAGAGGAAAAGAACTTTGAGGCTATGTGAGATGCTGATTAGTTTTGGCACTGCTTGAGAGCACTGAAGCTAGAAGGTGGTGAGGAAAGTCTACAGTCACCGAGTCTCTAAAAACTTATAAACTGTGAAAGGATTCAGCTCTGTGAACCAAAAGCAACAACACAGCTTCTCAATTGACTAGCAAATTAGCAGTGAGAGGTGTAAAAGAAGCAGGAAGAAGCAACGAGCAGGAGAGAAGAAAGGCTGGTTAACCACCTTGGCTGGACAGACACACAGCTGAGAACAGTTTTACTGCTTTAGGGCTGTGAATTTCATATACTTTTGCCCCTTTTAAGTTTCCAGGAGGAGATTTTAGTTCAATTGTATTATTTGATAGTCTCAGTCTCTATAGTGGAAGACATTGTGCAACATATTGTTTTTCTTAGGCAACCTCTAGGTTTTAACAGCCACGGGAGGTACACAGACCTTCAGTCATCTGTGTTTTGATGCAAAAGCACTTTAAGATTATTAGATGAAAACCAAAATGATTAAAAGCACTCATTAAAACAGACAAACAAACACACACCCCCTGCATCTTACACAGTAGCAAATACCAGTAACCTTCTGTATTTGATCAGAATAATGTACTTCCTGGCAAAGGATGTCCAACATGATCTTAGTAATGCTCTTCCATCTCAATGTCTATGACCATACTATCTTCTCTTTAACAGTATGACTGAAACGTGCTGTGGTGCCGTTCAATAAACCAACACAGATACTGACTGCAGATCCTGATACAAAGGTAGATGAACTACAAAAGATCTTAAACAGCTAAAGAATGCAGTTCAAAAGTGCAGTACCAACAAAGATGACCATAAACACTGCTAACCAACAGGCAAGGTGAAAAAGAAAAGCTGACTGGCCTCTCTTCCCTTTCTTTTTAGTAGCTCACAAACTATTAAATACATAACCACCTTTTAAAACATACTCGTTTCTTTATTCTGGCACATGGAATTCATATGTTTCTTTATTTTGGCACATGGAAGGAATGAGGTAAGGGTGACTGATGAAGTCTCTCAGCAGCTTCAAATTGTGACCAGTGTTGATAGCACTGCAGACCACAACATCTGCAACATGAGCTGTATCACTGTGCATAGAAGCTATTTGATGCAATGTATCTCAGTTCTTACAGACAGATGACATGCTTGCAATACCAGGAAATATTCTCTTCAAAAATATTTTTGTTCCTTTTAAAAAATCCTTGAATACTATCCTAATAATATATCTATATATCTCTGTGCAAGAGTATGCTAACAAATAATAGTTGCATTGCCATGGGAAATCTTAAACCCACAAGTTGAACATTCCTTTCCTTTCATGTTTTAAAGAACGTCTGAAAAATTCTCTTCATTATGCGCTTATCCCTGATAGAAATAGAGCAGGAACTCCAAGCATAATTGTGCTTCCCCCTGAAGTAACAAGGGAGCCTGACATTCATTTAAAACACTTCAGAAGGGAAAAATAGCTTGCTGTGTCAAGAGAGATAATCGTGGAGCTGCTTTCACAAAGTTTACATTCTTGCCTTTATCTAATGAGTGCAAGCAACTATCATGATATTTAAAGGAAACATAAAATTGTCTTACCTTTACTATTAAACCCTTTGAGTCAACCATCCATATCCTTTTGATGGCTGCATCCTTAGATACCCCTTCTTTTTCCATAGCCATAACAATGAGGTTTGCTATCCCCAGGGCAGCCTGAAGGGAAGAGGAAAAAAAATAGTATACAAAAATAGAAACAAAAGAAATCTCCTGCTCACTTGTTTCTGTTACCCAATATTTTAGATAAGTTTCTTGATTTTATTTAACAATAAAACAGAATCATTATTTTCTCATAAAGTAAACACTAATGAACTGTTGCTACCATTTGGTAACTAGAAACCATAATGTAGGTAAATAGTATAGATAAATCTGAAATCATATGGATAAATTATAGTATAGATAAATCTTAAGATGGCATTTACAGTGTGGAAAACATAGCAAATGTTTAATGAAAAATGCTAAAGTTAACATTTACTCCACATAATCTTCTCAGAATACATTAAATATTTTTTCTTTTTTAAATTTTATTTTGTCCATTAATTTATTTTTTTATATATAATTTAAACCAGAGGGAACCATGCTCTGCATGCCAAAAAGTAAAATGCAGTCCTAAAAATTTGATCTTTTTTAAAAATGTCCATCAAGAAGGTAAAATCTCCTTTTACCTACTATTCGTGTGCTTTGTAACTCTAGACTTGGCTGTGCTCCCAGTGAAAGCAGGGGCAAGAAAAATTCACTTATCAATATTTTGCTGAAGCACGAATTATTCTTACTGAATTTTATAATATTTCATCCAACAGATCAAATGTCATAGAGGTACAGATTGACAACCAGACAACAAAATGAGCCAACAGACTACTCAGTATTTCTGACTACCAACTCATATACATATTTATGGGCTTGATTCTGTTTCTTGATCTTTATTACTCAGTTTCACTGAGAATCAAGTGAGATTCCCATTTTTTAAGTTAAGAAGTAAGTAGTGTTACTAGGAGTGAACTACCACAGCAGAGATGACATCTATCATTACCTCTTTGTAGCAACAGGCACACTGACAATACTAACAACAACAAAAAAAATAAATATTAGACCGTGAATTCATCTGTCTGTTGAATGTGGAGCAAAACCAGGGGAAGGAACTTCAAAGAGATGGACAGTCTTGATGTACAAAGGCGCTGACATGCCAGGCATGGAAGCAAGTCATTCTGAAAACTACAGACCTGAACTTAGTCGCAGCAAATACTGAATCAAATTAAAGATATCTGTACTGTGTAAAGCTGGATTACTATATTGTACCCATAGAGGCATTTGGTGACCATAAATATTTTTCAGAAGCCTGCATGGTGGTGTAGACTTCATACAAGACCGGCAGCCCCACTGTAGATAAGTACAACCTTCAGTTGTGCATCAGTGACTTAGAAATTTATACTGAAAAATTAGTATCAGAAATATAGTGCATAAAAATCTTCAGAAATGGATGAGCTCAACATGCAGAATACTGAAAAACTGTATTTAAGGACAGGAAAAATCAAAGGGACACTCTGGTAAATACATTTATTTTCATTTCTCTTTGGTGACCTGATATATTTCCCCATCTTTCAAAAATTTTTTGTTTATACTGAGAGCAGTTCAGTAATTTACAGTTGAAGAGCTAAAACCTGAAGTTTTAAATCACAAATAAGAGGGTTGACCAGATGATCAGAGATTTTTCTACAAGTTTACATTTGAGTTAAGAACTAACATTCAGCAGGTATTAGTGATCATTTTACCCCTTTAATCTTCTTCTTAACTGGATACATATAACTTGATTAAATCTTAAGAATAATCTTCATAGTAAAATTTTTCTTGATGTGTAAAAATACATACCTCTCCAGCTCCCTGGAACAACACGGTGTGATCTGATAACCTGTTCTTGGTGATACGCAGAGCTGCAAGAAGACCTGCAACAGCCACAGATGCAGTTCCTGAAATAAAAATAAAATATATATTTGGTAATTCTGGAAATAATTACAAAGCATTACATTATAAATATCTTCACAGCATCTTTTGGCTAAAAGATACAAATACTTAGGGTAGTAACAAAAACTCCAGTGGAATTGGAATTTGCTCTACCTTTATTCTTGTGAAAGTTGAATCTAAGTGGGAATGTCTTCAGGGTAACATTAAATAAAATATGATTGATTGATTCAACTGAATAGAATAATGGAAAAATGGCTGGAGCATTTAAACTGTGACAAAATATTCTGGTTATGACCTTTTTTAGAAGGAAAGGATATGAGAACTCCAACAGAAGTATTTTGAAGAATGCTAAAAATTAAGATACTGGTCTCATTCTTCAAACAGGTATACTTCAAATACAGTAACAGAGAAGACTAAAATAAAATTTTATTTCTCATAGGGAGGCTGCCAGAACTGAAGAGCAAACTGTGAACATTTACTTAGAAGCTAAGCTGGCTGAAAGAGTAAGGACCAGCTCATTTAAGACATTGACCATCCTACTGTGTCTGAAAGACCTCAGGGCTCCAGTCCACTGTGAATGGGGTTCCAGCTTACTGGCATCTAAAACATTGGAAGTACCTTTTATATCTATCTTTGGGTTATTGCACACAGGGAAAAAGGCTAACATTTAGTTTTAGGGTTTAGCCTGTGGAGGTCTTTCTTCTCAAAATCAGAATCACAAAAAATAAAACACCTGTCTGTCTTTGAAGAGAAAGATTTTAGTCTTCATCCTATTAATAAAAAGCAGGGCAATAAAAGGATCTCAAGCAGGCATCTAACCCAAACCTGTTCACAAGGGAAGGATCAACCCTACTCCTGTGATTTCTAACAGATCTTTGTCTAACTTGTTCCTAGCATCTTTCAAATATTCCTATGATGTCCTCAGCAAGCTATTCCAGTGCTTCAATATACTTTTTGTAAAAAAATTTCAAATCTAAATCTTTTTTCTTCTATTTCTGGCCTCTTGTCTTATCTACAACTGCAAAACCCGTTCTTTTCTCTTTGCAACAAGACATGTATTATATTTGTGAAAACTGTTTAACAATGTCTCAACCTGCTCTTCTTACTTGGAACAATCCCAGTTCTTCCACTCTTTCAGAATGCTGTGATTTCTAAAACACTTATCACTCATTTCTCTCCTCTCAACTTTATCCATTTGTTTCTTATCTTTCTGGAATTGCAGCACCCAAATCTATACAAAACACTGCAGCTGAATCATTACCACTTCCAGGTCTACCTATAGGCTTCCGACATGATGGTGGAAGTTGTACTTAGTCAGCTGAACCATGTTATCTGTGTCTTTTGATCCAAAGACCAGTTAATTTTCCTCCCCAGCAAAGCCTACTGGAGGAGGAAGGCCTTCTTCCACAGATTACTGACCTCAGGTAGCAAGCTTGTAGTTTTCACAAATGATCATCATCACTAAAGCCCAGGCACAAGGTGGACCAAAAAAAGACAGTCTGATTCATTCCTGAAAGGAACTTGCCATTAAATACCAGACACACACACACACACACAAAAAAGTGCTTCAATTTTCAGCAAGTTCACAGAAGTCATAAAGACACCCTGTGGACAGGGATATGTTTGTGAGGTAGATGATACCAACAGAAAAGTTGTGCTCAATGTGACTTTTTAGAGGAGATTCTGAAGAACGTATAGTGGACAGCACTGATTTTATCAGGACTGAAAAAGCTATTGGCCACTAATGATTAGGTATGGAATGTGGAAAAAAATGGGTTTTAACAGTCTTTGAAGATTTATGATGCCTACCTGATTTAGAGAAAGTTAAACCACAGGGAGACAAACACAGGCCCTGAATGTCCCCTGTGTTCAGTTATGGGAATAAGAACTGAATTCTTCCTTCTCCAGGCTGTGGTTGCCAGTGACTGACACAAAGAAACCAAACATGAGATCATAAATGATTCTGAGAAGCCTGCAAGAACTTGCAAGGAGGAGATCTGCTGGCTCCTACAGTTCTGTTCGTGATCAACCACAGCACTAACTGCAAATATCTATAAGCCACCTGGTTACTTTTGAGGGGAGAATTCGCATTAGTACTGAGTTTTCCTTCAGGAAAAAGCATGAAACTGGCACGACCTGATCTCCAAAAGTGCTTGACCCAGAATCTGAACACTGGACATTTGCCCCCAACATCCAGCTACCATGAAGCTTTTGCTATCCACAAGTCTACTATCTCGTAGGCAAGGGCAAAGTTTAAAGCTGAGATAGCAGTAACCTCTGCATTGAGCTGAAGGAGATGCTTGAATCAGATATTAATTCGGCAGGCACAGAGACCATTAGGTTTCAAATATATGGAGCTAAGGAACTAAAAGAACAGAAGTTGCAAGAAACCTCTTCTTAAAAGACATCTTTTGGGTGTTGAAGGCTGCGTTTGAACCTGTGGTTTATAGGTAGAATCATCTGAGTTTCATGAATGGTTACTTTTTCAAAAATAGAAGGTAACCTGTAATAAAATTTAAGAACAAAATTTGAAGTCAGAAAGTCCCTTAGAAAGTCACTTTCTGAAGTAAATCCACCAGAACAGTTCAAAACCATGTCTTTAGAACTAAAAAATTTATTACGTGCTTTTGATTATGACTTTTTTCTTCAATCATCAGAAATACAGAACACCTTGTTCTCAACCCACTTAATGCTTATACCATACAAATTTGTCATTTTTAGTTATTTAGTCATTTTTAGCTATTTAGTCATTTTTATGACTTGTTCTGAAAGCTGAGATAATTCACTCTCTTCTCCCTCATTTATAATTAATTAAATAAATAAATAACCCCCCTAAAATATGGTCCCTCTGAGGCATGGCTTTGGGAGCAACCGTCAAGCTGAGACACTTCCACCCCACAGAATCCAAGAGCTAGCTTGTTTCTCTCCCAGGTGAAATTAGGTCTTCCTTTGGTGAATGCCAAATTGGCAAAGACCAAAAATGGCATAAGAAAGAGGTCAGACCATGCTCTCAGTTTCCCTTGGTACTCTACCAAACAATCCTCATAACCGGCCATAAAAAAATTCCATCCTCTCATTGGATGCCAAATTCTTTCTTCTATTTTAAATTACACAGCTGTACTTGCAAGGGAGGAGGAGGAGGAGGAAGCCTACATGACATGGCTCATACCTAAAACTATTGATCTGGTCTCCTGAAAAGAAAAGCTTAACTGGAGCACAGTAAGGTCCTGTTTCCAGCCCTTGAAGACAGAAGTTGTGTCTACCGCAGGCCCCCGACCTCATCAGAGGACTTCTCAAGAGAGCCAGGAAAGCTGCTCTTCAAGCTGATTTCTGGTGACAGATACAAAATGAAACACCATACATTTTTAATGACTGTGAATGCTGGGATCCTGCTTATCTTCATGGCTGATGTACTGCTGCATGGACTATGATTAAGTGTTGCCAGTTGGGGTACTTTTACAAGCTCTATTACAATACCATCTTCTGTTTTAATGAAAAAGAAAAGAGAAATGAAACACGAATAAAATACTACATTGAATGTCAGTAACATTTTCTGTTGATTCTTCACATGGGATGGGAGTTATCATTACCTGTTTGTTCATTATGAAGGTGATTCAGAACAGAAGTTTAAATACCAATATATAAAAGTTTAGATATTGCATTTTGCATGAATCATGGTTTGCACAGAACAACTACTCTAAAGCTGGTATTTTAAAAGTCCTCCACATAGGTTATATTCAGCCATTTGACTCTAAAAAGCATAATAACCCAGTTTATTAGATTACTGAACCCACTATCACTGCTGCTGGCAGTGGCTGTCATCACTCCTCATCAGCAGCTTCCCTTATTCCTTCCTATTGAAAGAGGGGCACTGTCAGTGTGAATAGCAGATCTGTTTAACCGGAACTGCTCTGTCTAACAGCATGACCTTAAATCTCACCCTGATTACTGACTTGAGTTTTTGAGAAGAATCAAAATGCAATTCACATCCATCTGCCAAACCCTAACCACTTCTTGTAGACATTAAGAAGCAGAAACAGAATTTTGCTGCTTTTCCAACTGTCATCACTATAGGAAAGAGAGAAATGGTTTTGCCTCGCTCTTTCACAGAGCACAAGTTAAATCCCTTCTGTGTAGAGTAAGACAGACATTGTTCACGGATACGATTTTGAAAACTGGTTCTATTTTTCCCAAATTTCTAGAAGAATAACTACAGCAAGTGGTTATTAGCAAGTATTCCTTGACAGCAGACACTTTGTAATAACTTTCTAGGAAGGTGAGTCATATCTTTTAAAAATATGGTAGATGTGAAATTTCAAAGTACACTATTTATCAAGTCTTCATTTTCTGTCCAAGATTCTTTAGCCTTACTTGTTACTGTAAACTGTATGACTGAGGAGGAATATGTCAGAGGATGTCTTAGAGACCATGGCCTTTTGGGGTTAGCACATGATAAGTGCTTTGGAGCGCAGTCTTCTTTCAGCAGATGTAATAGTTAATGAAAAAAAAGGGGGGGGGAGAAGCTCCAAAACATGAGGAACAAGAACTTATTTTTTTCTTGAATGTAGTTCAATTTAAATTAGCAAGAAATAGCTTACAGCACTGAAGCATTTGTCCACTATTTAAAGTTTAAAAAAATAAACCTTGTAATCTAGTATTAGTAGTTCCTTTATGTCATTTTCTCCACCTCATTTTAAAAAGCTAGCAAACAAGAAGAAGGGAGGAATTTCTGCTGGACATCCTAAATATGAGCTGTTCATTCTGGACTAAAAGATTAGGAAGTGGTAAAAGTAAAATTCATATTTCTCAACTAACAGCATAATAGAAATCACATGTTGACACGGCCACTCTTCCAAATAACACTGCACAGTGCCAGGAAAAAAATAATCCCTTTCCTACTTACTGAGAAAAAAAGGTAAAAGTAAAGATCCTATCTAAAAGGTGTAATCTGTTGCTAGAGAGGCAAATGCTATGGTCATGGTAGTTCAAGAGGACTTTTAAGAGACAGGAGCTCCTTCTCCTTGCCATGAACTGGCTTTTCATGCATCCTGCCCCACTCTGCAGCTGCAGGCAGTGCTCAGAGAGGCTCTAGTGAAGGAGCAATGGAGCCTTTCTAAAAGAGCAGCTATTTGGTGTATTTGCAAAGGGATGGAGTCCCAGAAGCACAAGGTGGCTGAGACTGGGAGGTCATCTGGTGCAGCCTCCCTGCTCAAGAGGGGCTAGCTGGAACCAGTTTCTCAGGAACATGATGAGAATGGCTATTTTTAACCCACAATGAGGGGGAAATGAAACAGAACAATACTTGTACATATGCCTACTTGCATGTACACCTACTTGTACATATATGTGGAAAAGTAAGCAAAAGTTACAGTGGGGGATATACTTGAAAGCATACTAATTTCAATGCAAATTTTCCACTGTGCAATGGACAGGTGATATCCTGAACATACCAGAAGAAAAGTGCTCTTCACGTAATCCTACAGCATATGTCTTAATTGACACTGGAAATTGAAACCAGAATTTCCAGGTACCAAATGTATAATTTCTAATGCTAATGTTAAAAAGAATCAAATCCTAAAAGCAAGAATGCTTGTGACCGAGATATTCTGATTTCTGAGAACTGAACTGACTTAACATCAAATTGGTCATAACATAACTTCCAGATATGATTTTCCTAAATATTTAAATGGCAGTCTGACGAACATCTAGCATATACTTTAAATCAAGCCACACATGTGAGATGGAATAATAATCATAAATTGTACGTGCTCTACATATTTTTTTTTAGGTCTGTTTCTTTTCATAAAAAAATTTGATGCAATTAAGCAGCACAGCTGTTAAAAACTAATGGCATCTAGGGTCATGATGGATACCAAAGTTAATTCCAATCCAGTGCAATCTCTCCATGTAAATATTTTTGTTGGCATAAAATAAATGCTCTGTGCCCATAATGTGGGAAAGCATTGCCAACTGCAGGCACAGAGAAATACAGCTATAACACTAGAATAAAAATGTACAGTATTATACTGCATAGGAAAACACTTCATATTTATGTAGATTTATGCAGCAGAAGTTTTCTATTAAGAAAATATTAACATTTTCTATTAAGACAATTTTAAAATACAGGGGTGGGGGGAAAAATGAAAACAACTGAAATAATTGAAATAATTGTCCTGCACAGAGGCAGCAAGGCTAGAGAAATTTAGGCCACTCTTTCAAATTTATCCATGTCAGCAACAACTACAACCAGCTACCAGCACATGATCGGCTTTGAGAGACATGTGTAAAACAAATGCGCGGCTTCTAACACATGGAAACGTGCCTTCGGCCACTGACTGCACTCGAGTAGCAGAAGCTCTTTCAACAGACACACCAAAACCAAGATGGGTGTAGAAAGGGAGTGCTGCCGGTACCCTGCTCTGCCCCGGCTGGGTTTGACAAGGTGCAAAATTACTAAATTAAAAGACTGCACATGGCTACACTTCTCAGGAAGACCAAGAGCTGCTACAGCACCTCAGTCAAAGCCAAACAGATATCTTCCAGTGGTTCTGAACATGAAGACACCTCCTTCCAAGGTGCATCAGAAAGAATGAAGTGATTTCAAAATGGATCTGGAGACACTGAAGATATTCTCAGCTTAGTTTACCCATATTTGGTACAGTTTTGCTGAAAAGCTTCCATTCTGTTTCTTTAAAGCTACATACTAGTTGAGCCTCTTTCTGATTTGGGGTGAGGACCTTCACCCTGCAAGGAAAGAGAACTCCCTGTGGAATATGGGTCTATAAACAACTAGGGAAACTTCCAGATGTTTGCTGTATTGGACTTTTGTAGCCATGGCTACACTCAGACCCTTTAGGGTAAAAAGCACCATGCTTTTTACAAGGGAAACGACATTTTAGCATTAGTTTATTTCCCACCTGGGAGTTTGTTGTCCGTAATTTGTTTCAGATGCAGAAGTAAAACTCAGCCAGGCTTGCAAAAGAAACATAGTTCACATGGCTAGCCAGATCCCTAGAACCAGGCAGACAGATCCCTGTTTGAATCCACTACCATGTGTTGAGCCCTTGAAACAAGACCTAGGTCCCAAGAATGACTTTTGGAAAATGAAAACTCCTCATGCTTGGATTAAAGTGTCACTGCAAACTGTTAGAGATTAAGAGAGTTAAACTCACATCTTTGCTCCTGTCACTGCTGGGGACCTCCGTCTACACAAGGAAAGGTGAAGGGGTAAGAGGCAAGTGGGTGCCCAGGGCCCTCCCTGGGTACCTCTCTCCAGCAGTTCATCTGATTTCAGTCTCCTCTCAAGGGTGGGAGCCAATGCACTTACTGTTCTGGAGAAAGTTATTTTCTTGGGCTCTTTTTCTGACAGGAAATAGGGCAACCTAAGCAGCAGCATCCAGCACTGCAGGCCTGCTTGCCTGTGTTCTCAGAAGGGAAGTCCATGTAGACTGAGCACTGGGGGAATCCCCCTTGCTGATGTTTCCCATCCTACATCTTTCCCTTTTGCCAGCTGCTACAAATGATCCAGATGGAAAAGCAGAGTCAGAGGGGTAATTTCCCTATAAAACTGAATACAGCTCTGAGACTGCAAGGAAAATTAGAAGGATATTTAACTGAGTTGTCAACTTAAGCACTGAAATACAGTTTGCATTTATCAAGCAAACTCCATCACATGGAAGTACAGTGGAGCAGTTGTCACTGTAGTGACAAAAAACCTGAGAGAAGTACAGTCCAGGTTTGAGCTCTGACATTTGCCTAAAGATCTGAAGTTAACAGTTCATATGGGAAAGCCATTCACACAGTAAGCTATTAAAAAAAAACCCCAAAACACTGAAGAGTGAATATCTAAATAAAGCATGAGGCATAACTGAGAGAGGAAAGGTTAATCAAAAACCCAGGCTGAGGAAATGCAAGGTAAAATGTGACGTGTAATGAACTTCTTCAAATATCACAGGAAAGACAATGCATTGTTTTCCCTGTGGTACATCAGTTAAGACTCATTTTTCTGGTTTTTGAGCATCAGAGGAGAGGGAGGGGAAGAAGGAAAGGGAGAGGAGAGAGGAAAGAAAATAAAGAAGTCTGTTACCTTGAATGTCGTCATTGAAAGTGCAATACTTGTTCCGGTACTTATGCAGGAGGCGGAATGCATTAGCATTAGCAAAATCCTCAAATTGAATGAGGCAGTTCATTCCATACCTATAAAAAAATTAGTTTTGCCTTACATTAAAAGTAATACATAATTGGATATTAAAAGCTACTAACATTTGCATTCAGATTTTGAATACAAGTAGAATATAATTTATATATCCACTAATATGTTTCTGTTATATTCTGTACCTTTACATTCATGTAAATTATCCAGAGGGCATAAATAGACTAATATGCTTTAATCAGTTCTAAATTAAGAATTAAAGATTAGGGGAAAGGGCCTTCAACTCTCTGCAGACAAGAATCTTAACAGAAGTCTTTGCTGAGCAATCAGCTAGTGAGCAAAAAACAACTGGCCCCATGAGGAAGGCAGTAAAAAGGCAACACATTCAGAACATGGATTTTATTTGATTGCCATTATGCAGGTCAGCAGCATCACATCACTCACAATGTGATGCTTGACCATTCTTATTATAGGAGCTCGAAGCCATTGTACAGTATGACACAGTTGCCATCACAGAAACATGATGGGCTGATTCACACAACTGGACTGCTGCATTGGATGGCTATAAAGTCTTCAGGAGTGATAGGCCAGGAAGGAGAGGCAGTGGAGTGGCTGTCTATATCAGGTGGCATTTTGACTGTATAACTTGACAATGGTGATGATAGGGTTGAGTGTTTACAGGTAAGAATCAGGGGGACGGACAACAAGGATAATATCATGGTGGGATTCTGTTGTACACTTCCCAAACAGGATGAAGAGGCAGAGGAAATATTCTATAAGCAGCTGGGAGAAGTCTCGCAATGACTACCTACTTGTTCTCACAGGGGACTTAACCAGATGTCTCCTGGAAATACAATAGAGCAGAGAGGAAAGAGTCTAGAGGGTTCCTGGAGTGTGTGGAAGATAACTTCCTGACTCAGCTGGTGAGAGAGACAGCTAGGGAAGATAGACTTGGTATTCATGATCAGGGACTTGGGGGTGATGTGAAGGTTTGAGGCTGTCTTGAGCATAGTGATCATGAAATAGTAGAGTTTTCAATTCTTGTGGAAGTAAGGGGCTGGGGAGTTAGTAGAACTGCCACCTTGGACTTCTGGAAGGCAGACTTTGAACTGTTTAGGAGACTAGTTGACAAAGTCCCTTCAGAGTCAGTACTGAAGAGCAAAGGAGTCCAGGAAGGCTGGACATTCTTCAAAAGGAAAATTTTTAAGGTACAGCAGCAGGCTGTCCCAGTGTCCTGTAAGACAAGCTAGTGGGGAAGAAAGCTGGCCTGGCTGAACAGAGCGCTTTGGGTGCAACTCAAAAGAAAAAGGAAAGTTTATAGCCTCTAGAAGGGACAGGCAACTCAGGAAGACTGCAAAGATTTTGTGAGGCTATGCAAGGAGAAAATTAGAAGGGTGAAAGCCCAACTAGAACTTAATCTGGTTATTGCCATAAAAGACCATTAAAAATATTGTTATAATACATTAAGAACAAAAGGAGGGCTAATAAGAATCTCCATCCTTTATTGGATTCAGGGGGAAACAAAGTGACCAAGACTGAGGAAAAGGCTGAGGTATTGAATGCTGCCTTTGACTCAGTCTTTAATAGTAAGACCAGTTGTTCTCTAAGTGCCCAGCCCCCTGAGCTGGAAGACAGGGATGGAGAGCAGAAGGAAGCCCCCATAATCCAAAGGGAAATGGTCAGTGACCTGCTGCACCACTTAAACACACACAAGTCTAGGGGCCAGGACAGGATCCCCCCAAGGGTACTGATGGAGCTGGCGGGATTGCTCACTAAGCCCCTTCCAAAAATTTACCAGCAGTCTGAGGGAACTGGAGCTGTTTAGCAAGAAAAAAAGGAGGCTGAGGGGAGACCTTATCACTCTCCACAATTACCTGAAAGGAGGTTGTAGTGAGGTGGGGATTGGTTTCTTCTTCCACGTTACAAGTGATAGGACAAGAGAAAAATGACCTCAAGTTACATCAGGGGAGGTTAGGTTGGATATTAGGAAAAAATTCTTTACAGAAAGGGTAGTAAAGCATTAGAACAGCCTGCCCAGCCTGGTGGAATCACCATCCCTGGAGCTATTTAAGAAATGTGTAGATGTGGTGCTAAGGGACATGGTTTAGTAGTGATGTGGAAGTGCTGGGTTAATGGTGGGACTTGATGATCTTGAAGGTCTCTTCTGACCAAAACAATTTTAGGATTATAAAAGATGTATTGATCAGAAATATGGTTCATCTAGACAAATTATAAACATTTGAGAACACTATAAGGAAGGAAAGTGATACCTGCACATTTGAATCAAGTTATACTTGGCTAAGAAACACTAAAACTTAAGATAGCCTAATTTCTTCATGCATCTACTTTTCTTGTATCTACAGTTTCACTGGATTGTCAAACTGTTTTTCTGATGTGAAACACAGAGTCATAGTATCATAGAATCATAGAATGGTTTGTGCTGGGAGGGACCTTAAAGATCATCTAGTTCCAACCCCCCTGCCATGGTAGGGACACCTCCCATTAGACCAGGTGCTCAATGCTAGATGTTTCTTAAACCGCATACTAAGAATCAATGTTATCATCCATTTCAATGTTTTCTCATCCCTGTAGCTAAAATGAAAGAATTCAAAGTGACATTGCCTACAGTACTTTGAAATCTCTATATACAATCTGTTCAAAATATAGTATGCAGTTGCATCAGATGAACCATTTCTGTCGTTTAGCTGATAGGACTATTTAAGTCAGTTCAACAGCATGGGTAAGTAACTTTTGATAAACATCGTGGTAACACTTTCAAAGTTAATAACAATCTCTACGTTTTTGGTGGAAATGATTTATTGCATTACCCTGCTGCCTTGTAGATACTGTCAACCAAGGCCACACTACCAACAGGGAGAAAAGCACAGCATTTTCCTAGCGTAGGTAGGTACCTAAATTGACCCCAACAGGTAAAAGGCATCTCAAATACATCTAAAAATTATCAAAGGGCGGAACACGGGAGTATTTTTTTTTTTTAAATAAGGAAACTCCAGACTCTTAGCCCTAGACTCCTATGCCAATACCTAACAAGTAAAAAATTTCCCTGGCCAGTAATGATAATCCTAAAATTAAAATTAATAATAAATTAATTCAATATTACTACTGTGCATCCTCCAGTCCTTAGATGCATTTCATAATAGTAGTCTCTGGATTTCCTTATTTATCAGATCCATATGGTATTTTCAAATACTTTCTTAAAACAAAACCAAAATAATCCCCCAAAACCCCAAAGACATAACTGGACAAAAACTATGTAAAGACTGAATTCAATCTTAAAGCACACTGCCAAGAGGAAAATGAAAAAAAAAAAAAAAAAAAAAAATCCAAAACAGAACAAAACACTAAAACAAAACACAAAAAAACCTAACCAACCAAACAAAAAAACTCCCATAACTTGAATACTGTCAATCTCATATGGAAAAAAAAAAAATTGTAGAACACAAGAAGTTTAAAATATAGGATTAACACTAAAACTGTTTGTACAAGTTTGGATCTGAAAGTATTACATAAACATTATCGGATCCTGGAACAATATTACAAGAAAATTTCATTTACAAAAAAAAGTATTTGAAACATAAATAAACCTAATTGTCACAGACTAAGGAACCATTTGATTAAAACTAAAAATATATTGCATTAAGGTGTTGCTGTGAAGTTACCACCACTAGGGTCTATCAGGGCAAGATCTCAACAGCACAGGTGCTCTTTGAGCTATAGGAGGTTTTTCCTTATTTGCTAATAGCACAAATCCAAGAAAGACAGCCAAGCAGTTCCTGCTGCATCCAAAACGGCAATACATATGAACACTGAACAGTTCGGATAAATAATCTCCTCTAATTTTAATCAATTTTTTCTTAAAATTCTACATGTGTTTGGCAACCATGTTAAGCAAAGCCATTTCTCTCTCTCTCTCTCTCTATATATATATATATAAAATAACAAAAATTCCTGTGACTAAATTAATTTCCATGGAAATCACGTATTTATAGCCATATTACAATTAGCTAAAACTACTGGGATTTCACTGGCAGGAACAGTAATCCCTGCAGAAAATAAATATTTCTTCAGGTGTTTTGGAAAAAAAATTGACTTCTTCAGCAGCATAGTAACAGGCAAGTGTTTAAAAGAGAATCTGGCACATCAGTAATTCAGTACAATTAATCACAACTGAGTTCAACTAAGAAATTGGAGCTACTTTTCAAGAATTCATTTAAATTTCTAACCTGATTCAGTATCTGACATGAATTTCTGTGATTCTGTAAGGGTCCAGGAGCTGACAGCTGGATAATGATATGAAACTAATGAGATTAACACTCTGGAATCTTGGAGCTTGGTTAGAAGTGTTTCTTGGATGTCATTAATGCAATGTCTGGTTGTGGTTTTTTTTATTTTACCATATATAACATTCCATTTTCTCATCTGCATTTGATTTTTCTCTACTTTCTTACCCATTGCCTTTGTAGACATGGATCAGAACTCCCTGTGAATTTTATTAAACCAGTGTTCCTGTAGAAAATATTCATCCTATACTGGGCATACCATCCATACAAAATATCTGAGTAAGATATCATGTCTGTTTAACTGGAAAAAATGCAGGCTGTCTAATTCTGTCCCTCTAAGATTTTGATATTGTAGCAGAAAAATTTCTACGCATCTATGCATTGCAAGTGTTATACATGATGCACAGATATACACCTGTGACTTCTGTGCTGCCCATAACCAGTAGTACCTCATAAGATTCTTGAAGCTTGAGATCTGTGTCCTCAAAAAAGTCTAATTAAATCCAGTCACAGGGTACCAATGAGAGTAGATAGTGAAGAAAATGGCATCGTGTGTCTCTGCTCTGAGTCTTCTCATTCTCAAAAGCACTAACAGATTAGACATACAGGTGAGGTAATACAAAATAGTTGATCTCTGGCATTCCAGAAAATCCCCTTGCAATAATGAATCGGCTACATGGTTCTGGAAGCAGTGACCGTACCAGAACAGCCATCAATTCTTCTATGACCTCCACACCTTACTACCACAATTACTTACAGCAGAAAGTTGAGCCAAAACCTGAAATGATGTTCACAGCCAACAGTTCAGTTCCACTTTCCTTCCTGTATCACTCTGCTATAACCTTCCACTCCTATCGCACTCTAATGGATGTTTTTGGGTTGGGGTTTCTCCACTATAAAGGGAAATTGTTTGAATCAACCCTCACAGAAGCAGAACATGGCCTCTGTCTGCACCTCACACCCAACTGTCATGGCAAATTTTTGGTTTGGAACTGCACCTCTTCATAGGTTGGTATTGTAGACAAATGAGTGCTGGATGAGAAGGCAACCAAGCACTCTATTGCTTGCCCATGTGTAGCTATCAAAATCCTGTAATGCCTTCCAAACCACTCAAATTCCAACAACTGTGGATCACTACAGTGCTGTAAAACATATTATCTTTACAGCATAAATCTTAAAATACAGCTACCTTAAAAGGTTAAAATCTCAATATCTATAATCAAAGCTTTACACAGATATGGCACAGGCTGACTTTATTGAGTTTCCTCTGATGACACAGTGACTGATCAGATAGGTCCAGAATAAGTAACCCAGATTTTCTACAAATGAAACCATCAGATTTAAAACCACCATTGAATGGTTGTGGCTGACTGTTACATAGGAAATATTAAAAGCAAAAGGCCTGCAGTAGAGTGCCAGCATCTCCGGGAAGGACAAGAAGATCAGAAAGCAAAGTTACAAGGAACTGTCATGACAGGAAATGCTGTAAGGGATATTCACCTGCATTTTAAAATTAGTGGACTACATGTTGTCATAGGGTGAAATGTGTTAACTTGTGTAGTGCTTATCTAAGTAGCTAAACTGGATCATCATATAACTTAGGAGAGTTTCACCTTCCTATTTGAAATATTAAGGCATACACACTTAAAATGTAACCTGAAATCCTTGTAATTTGAACATATCACCAACAATAGTCATGGGAGCAAGCAGACGATGTATGTGGTTACAGTGCTGCAAACATGAGTCACATAGAACGTATCATGCCTTATCAACTGCTGAAAACAGAGACAATATTTCTCCAGCTATCACTATTCTTGACCCAAGGATACATAATTGAGGAAAAGAAGTAACATGTAACTAACATGCATGTTCATATTGAAAGGTGATATAAATAAATGGAAGAGAAAGCTTATTCAGAGGGTATCAACTGTCTTAACCAGAACACATGAAGAAATGATGGACCTAGTCCTAGACTACCAAAACTAAGAAAATAAGTGGAAATCTGGGAGACGTTTGTCCTCACAGTGCAACCATAACAAATGCCTTAGTGAATGCTTAACTATTTTCTTGCTCTGGAAAACACTTCTCTGACAGAAATGTCTTGGCTTGAGTAGCCTGGCTAGGACTGTTGTGTTCTTGCAGGCAAATGTGTTGTAGCTGTAAATTCCTCTCTTCTGCCTGTATGGGATCTGTCACTGTGGCAGCTGATTAAGAAAATGTAAATCACCCCTAGAAAGTAATAATCCAGATCACTGTTCCCCCTCATAAATCCTGGTTTGTTACCCACATCTTTTTGTGTGCTTGGATCTTAGTGTCCTCCTCCAAGACATACAGGCAGTATTAATCAGGATCCAACTGGACTAAAGTTCAAAGCTATCTTTCCTTTTTCTCTTATGGATAGAAAATATAGACAAGAGCGGTGGCAAGCAAGCAACATCCGTTTTGCCATCAAGTATGGGAGGCAAATGATGGACAATGGATTAAAAAGAATCAACCCACTGAACAATGTGTGGTTGCCAGAAAACACTGCTTCCAATACTTCTCCCAATTTACAACTGATTTTGTGTTACAGTCTTAGCTTAATTTTACCCATAAATTTATATTCAATCTCTGCGATAATAATGTTAAACTTTCAAATCATGCTACAGATTATATCATTATGTAACAGGATGAAGAAAAATGTCCACGGCTCTTTAAGCATCCCAAATATACAGTACTAGTATTGTGACAACCCTACACTCTTAAGAACCTCAAACAGGGAAAACCCTCAAGAATGCAATGGTAGCTATAAAAATTTGGGCATTATTTTGAATTCAAACCATATGATCACTAAAATCCATGCTTACTTCCACAGCTAAGAAATTTTTCTAGATATATATCTGGATCATTTGCTCTTACTGCCAGCCATTGTTTTGGAAACCTTCCTAAAGGAACAAGTGGTTGCTTTTTAGGTTTTTAGAGCTTCCAAAATCTTATTTGCCTATTTTCTTTTTCATACAGATCTGGAATTGAAAAAGCCACAGAAACCATCAGAAGTGGTTGCTGCCACCCATTCCTGAGAAGGAGCAAAACCAAAATGAAAGCAACATTGGCGTTCTCTCCTTTGCCTCCTGCATCATGAAGCCACTTCACCAGCCAGAACCATTTATAGTGCACCAGGATGATGTGGAAATCATCTTCCTCCCTACTCCAAGCACTGTAAGCTTGTTCATTGCCATATATCCCACTCCTCAACACAGGTTTAAAGCATAATGGCCACTGCTAAACCTCCTCTTTGTGTCAGGTCTTTCACAAAAGAAAGCCTTCCTACCTTCCCTCCTGACAGTTGTTATGACCTGGACACCTTCTGTTCCTGTTCTCCCTCGTTATCTTTAACTTCATTTCATAAAGCAACTAAACTGCTGCAATGAGGTCATACATCCATCCCGGTGTCTCTTTCACTACAATTTTAATGTGCTGGTCAAATTCAATGAAATTTGACTGAAGGGGATAGGGTTTTCCACAATAACTGCTACATATATGTTTTGTGCAAAAAGGAGGCCAAGATGAGAAAACCTCCAGCAAGCACCGTGGCCACTCTGCAGCAGATGTTACTACTCCTGCCGCCTGTCTAACAGCCTGATGTGCTACAGCTGCACAGGACAGAAATCTGTCCAAGGTGTACTCAGCTCTAGCCAGTGCTAGAATGCAAATACTTTCCCAGAAGAGGTATCATTAAATTACAGATAATTTTTTCTCTCTGTTCTGAATTGGACCAAGAAGTCGGAGGCAGGACATTCTTCACAGGAAGATATTTTCTAAAGAACTTAATAGAAACTGTCAGCATCTCTGCTTTCCACATGAATGACTCTATTTATTTTTATTTTTTCCCCTGCAGGTAGCCATTGTTTTTATTTTATCTACAGAAAGCATTTACTTTCTTAGAATATTTTTCATAGCCATTTTCTGTTTCCAAACCAATCCTTGCCCTGATGTGCTCAGAACATATCCAAACTAGGCATGGGGGTAAGGGGAACAGCAGCATATAGCACCCACCCTAGTACCAGCAGCAGGCCCTTGCTTCATTTGCTCTCTCCTTAAGGAAATACAATACTACAAAACTTTCCATGTGCTACTGTGTCTGCAGTGCAGCCCTGCTTTGTACCAGTGCTTCTAACACTCCTCTCCAGAAAAAGTTTCGTGTTAATTTCCATGGCCTTTCTATCCCAGGAACAGTGAGGAGAATGGGCTGGAGATGGCTCATAATTTCCCCCTATTTTTCCCCCCCTCAGCCAATGGATTGTGTGGACTTCACAGGTCTTGGGAATAACAACACTTAGAAACAGAGCAGTGCTGGATTAGGAAGGCTTTGTGGCTGGTGGTCCTGGATTTTTTTGCTTGTAAGCAGAGAAGAAAAAACAGATTCTCTGTCCATGGTCAGGCACTATCTACATAAAGGGCTTCTCTTACACAAAAAAAGGTAATCAAATTGAAAGCTTTTGTAGCACACTAATATAAACAATACCTACAAGAAAAGATGGCCTGATTTTTTCCCTTAAGTTTTCATCATCTTTGTTGCATCACTCTGTAGTAAGCAGGAGTTGCTCATTAAAGTGAAGTCTTAGAAGTCCATCCTATTGCAACATTAAGTAGAAAACACTTCTAAACATACCCTGTCTATTTTTTTGTGCAGTTTCAGACTGTTATTCAAGCATTAAATAATGAGGATCACTAGAGAAACCAAACTAGATGACTTCTACATCAATAGCTGATTGAATTAACTATCAGATGTCTAAGGGTGGTAAACAATAAATATTTTGAAATAATTAACCGAATCACCAAATCATCTAGGTTGGAAAAGACCCGTGGGTTCATCGTGTCCAACCTTTCACCCTATTCTACAAGTTCACCCCTAGACCATATCCCCCAACACTACATCCAAGCGATTCTTAAACACATCCAGGGATGACAATTCAACCACCTCCCTGGGCAGCCTATTTCAATATCCCACCACTCTTTTTGTGAAGAATTTTTTCCTAGTGTCCAGTCTAAACCTACCTTGTTTCAGCTTGAAGCCATTCCCTCTGGTTCTGTCACTAATTACCCG